>ONZH01023108.1:0-29888 GCA_900303285.1 Rhinella marina | reverse complement strand
CCTCCAAGGCGTACACCAGCGCCACGTGTCCAGCTTTGAAACCCAGTAGTTGTATCGAGAAGAGTGATCGCTACGCACGTTGGTATGGTCAGCTAGGTACTCCCTCACCATCTTTCTGTACAGCTCCCCCCTACTCTGCCTAGACTGGGGACAGGTGACAGTGTCTTGCTGGGTGACATAAAAGTGGCAAAGGCCTTGGTGAGCGTTCCCCTGCCAGTGCTGGACAAGCTGCCTGCTCACCTCCTCTCCCCCGCTACTTGGCCCACAGAACCATGCCCTCTGCCGCTAGCGGCGTCAGATGGGAAGAATTGTTTCAGCTTGTGCTCAGGGCCTGTTGATACCTATTCACTCTCATACTCCTTTCCTCTGCAGGGATGAGAGTGGAAAGGTTCTGCTTGTACCGTGGGTCCAGGAGAGTGAACACCCAGTAATCGGTGTTGGAAAAAATTCTTCTAACGCGAGGGTCACGGGATAGGCAGCCTAACATGAAGTCTGCCATGTGCGCCAGAGTCCCAACACGCAAGAATTCCCTCTCCTCACTTACCTGACTCTCCATTTCCTCCTCCTCCAAGTCCTCCTCTTCAGCCCATACACGCTCAAGAGTTAAGGACTGAGCACTGGTACCCTCTACTGTCTCGCCGACATTCTCCTCCTCTTCCTCCTCATCCTCTTCCCTCTCCTCCGATACGCGTTGAGAAACAGACCGGAGGGTGCTCTGGCTATCAAGCGACGTATCTTCCTCCACCATCTCTTGTGACAAGCGCAAAGCATCCGACTTGATGCTGAGCAGTGATTTTTTCAACAGGCAAAGCAGCGGGATGGTGAGGCTGATAATGGCGGCATTGCCGCTGACCATCTGTGTTGACTCCTCAAAGTTGCTCAACTCCTGGCAGATATCAGACATCCACTCCTCATTGTAGACTTGAGGAATATGAGAGACCTGACTACCAGTTCTGGTGAAGATGACATCTGGCAGTCTACAATCGCTCTGCACTGCTGGTAAACTCTGGATAACATGTTTAATGTGGAATTCAATCTCGTGGGCACGTCGCACAACAGTCGGTGAGCGGGCAGTTGTAGGCGGCGCTACGCTGCCCTGAGAGTGGCAGCATCTGTGGTCGACTTGCGGAAATGCGCACAGATGCGGCGCACCTTGGTGAGCAAATCAGACAGATTGGGGTATGTCTTGAGGAACCGCTGAACTATTAGATTGAACACGTGGGCCAGGCATGGCACATGTGTCAGTCTGCCGAGTTGCAGAGCCGCCACCAGGTTACGCCCATTATCACACACAACCATGCCTGGCTTGAGATTCAGCGGTGCCAGCCACACATCGGTCTGCGCCGTGATGCCCTGTAACAGCTCTTGGGCGGTGTGCCTTTTGTCATCTAAGCTCAGCAGTTTGAGCACCGCCTGCTGGCGCTTACCCACGGCACTGCTGCTGCGCCTAGAGCTACCGACTGAAGGCGCCGTGCCCACGGATGGTAATTCGGTGGAGGAGGAGGAGGAGGAGGAGTAGGAGGAGGGTCGGAGGAGGAGGAGGAGGCATAGTACGTCTGAGAGACCGTGACCGAGGTAGGCCCCGCAATCCTCGGTGTGGGCAGTACATGAGAGGCCCCAGGGTCATTCTCGGTCCCAGCCTCCACCAAGTTAAACCAATGTGCCGTCAGTGAGATATAGTGTCCCTGCCCGGCAGCACTTGTCCACGTGTCCGTGGTTAGGTGGACCTTCTCAGAAACAGCGTTGGTCAGGGCACGGATGATGTTCTGTGACACGTGCTGGTGTAGGGCTGGGACGGCACATCGGGAAAAATAGTGGCGGCTGGCGACCGAATACCAAGGGGCAGCCACCGCCATGAGATTTCGAAAGGCCTCGGTCTCTACCAGCCTATAGGGCAGCATCTCCAGGCTAAGCAATTTGGAGATGTGGACGTTGAGGGCTTGGGCATGTGGGTGGGTGGAACTGTATTTCCTCTTGCGCTCCAGCGTCTGCTGTAAAGACAGCTGAACGCTGCGCTGGGACACGTTGGTGGACACTGTGGAGGATTGTGGAGGCGAAGGTGTGGTTTTCCGGCAGGAGGCGCTCGTGCCGGGGTCCTGGGCAGGGGGTTGACTAGCAGAGGCAGCGAGTGACGCAGGGGGTTGACTAGCAGAGGCAGCGAGTGACACAGGGGAAGGAGCAGTGGTGTGACCCGCAGGAGGTGGTGAACGACCTTGGTTCCATTGAGTGGGGTGTTTAGCACTCATATGCCTGCGCATGCTGGTGGTGGTTAGGCTAGTAGTGGTGGCACCCCTGCTGATCCTGGTGTGGCACAGGTTGCACACCACAGTCCGTCGGTCATCCTCACTTTTTTTAAAGAACCTCCAGACTTGCGAACATCTAGGATTCGCCACGGGAGCTTCACTACGTGAAACAGTTGCTGCTGATGCACCAGCTCTGGCCCTGCTTCTCCCTCTGGCCACACCACTGCGTCTTAAAACCTGTTCTGGTGCAGCACTCGCCTCCGCCTCAGAAGCACTGTCTTCACTCGGCATATCAACCCAGCTTGGGTCAGTCACCTCGTCATCCTCCGATTCCTCAGTCTGCTCCCCCCTCGGAATTCCTCCCCTAACAACAACTTCACCACTGTCTGACAACCGTGTGTCCTCATCGTCTGACACCTCTTTACAAACTTCTTCCACTAACACAACATTGTCATCATCATCATCATCATCACCCACAGACTGCGACAGTTGGAAAACTTGGGCATCGGGAAAGAGGTCAGCAGCAACCTGAGAAGTGGTTTGTGACTCTGGGAAGGGTCCAGAAAACAGTTCCTCAGATTATGCCGGATCGCATTCCAAATTTTCCTGGGAGGGGGCAGACTGGAGGGAAGGAGGTTGAGGTGGAGGAGCCAGAGTAGTGCTCACTTGGGTAACGTGGGTGGACTGCGTGGAAGACTGACTGGTGGACAAATTACTTGAAGCATTGTCCGCAATCCACGAGATCAGCTGTTCGCACTGTTGTGGTTTCAACAGTCCTCTACCACGTGTCCCTGTAAGTTGAGACATGAAGCTAGGGAGTTAGCTCTGCGGAATTCCCCTGCTCCCTCATCAGCAGGTACTGTCTCACCCTGCCCAGGACCACGGCCTCTGCCCCCTGCAGTAATTGAATGCCCACGCCCACGCCCTCGTCCTCGATCCTTAGCCCTGGGGTTCAACATTTTTTGTATATAAGTGTATGATATAAAAAAAAAACAATTAAACGGGCCTGGTGTACTGAAACCCACAAACTTGTTTAGTCTGGTAGAATTAAGTGACGTACAGAAAGTGTCACCTGGACAGATTATACGGAGTGTAGCGAGTGTGCTGAACTGTGACACACAGAAAGGTTACACGCAGCTGAGTAAACTGGATTTGTATCACTGAGCTAAAACAACTGAAAAACTAATTTTTTCTTAATATTTTGTTTTTTATATTTTTTTTTAAATTTTGTTTTTTTGGGAACGTGACGTGCAGGAACTATGGTAGAACTGACTGACACCCTGTTAACAGGGCTATTTAGACTGCGACCCAGACAAATGTTGCAAAGAGAGTTTTCTGGATCAAGCTGTATACGTTATTGGTAGCAAATGACTTGGTTGTATTCTGTGACGTACAGAAAGTGTCACCTGGACAGTATATATGGATTGGAGTGAGTCAGTGCTGAACTGTGACACACAGAATGGTTCCACAGTGCTGTGTGCAATGGATTTGTATCACTGAGATAGAACAATAAAAAAAAAAAAAAACGGTTAGATATGGCGATAGCTGCACTACTAGTGCCAGCCAGCCAAGCCAGGAGACAAAAAAAAAGTCTTCTAGCCCTTAGAAGGGCTGTTGGGTTCTTTGTGGGTGATTCCTGCCTAACAAAGAACTAAATGCAGGCCCTAACACTCTCCCTGAAATGCAGCAGCTCTATCCCTAACGACATCCAGACGGCATCTGAGCCGAGCACCGCGGCCAGTCACTAGTATTTTCCAGGGTCACCTGATCAGGCCAGCCAACCCCTGCTATCGACATGTAAGGGCCCCACGTGATGCTAGGTGTACCGCAGAGTCTCCTGGCTTGTGATTGGCTGTGTTTATAGGCGCCAAAAACGCACTATGCGGAAGTTGCCATTTCCTCGAGCATGGCGAGATACTCGTCCGAGCAGCGAGCACTTACGAGTACCCTAATACTCGAACGAGCACCAAGCTCGAACGAGCATGCTCGCTCATCTCTAATGATAATATATACAGTGGGGAAAATAAGTATTTTATACATTGCCGATTTTGCACGTTTGTAGAGGTCTTTAATTTTTATCGTAGGTACACTTCAACCGTGAGAGACAGAATCTAAAAAAAATCCAAAAAATCACATTGCATGATTTGTAAATAATTAATTTGCATTTTATTGCATGAAATAGTATTTTTTGCCTCATAACACGCATTTTTCCCCCCAAAAGTGGGGGGAAAATGCCCCTGTGTCTTATGGGGCGAATGCTAATGAGCGCTTCCATTATTCCAGAGGTAAGTGGCTTTTTTATTTGAGGTACTGTGGGCTGACCTGAGGCAAAGGGGGCTGCTGGGGGCTGACCTGAGGCAAAGGGGGCTCCTGGGGGATAATATGAGAGGCAATAGGGGGCTACTGGGGACTGATACGAGGCAATGGGTGCTGCTTCGGGCTAATATGAGGCAATGGGGGCTAATATGAGAGGCAATGAGGACTGATATTAGGCAATAGGGACTGATGAGAGGCATATGGGGGCTGATGAGAGGCATGGGGCTCTTATCTGAGGTCTGATTGGGGGTCATTCACATTGGGGGTCTGATCTGAGGACTTGTTGAGGTCTTATTAACATTGGGAGTCTGATTGGGGCTGTCAGCTAAGGTCTGATTAACATTGGGGGTCTGACTGGTGGTCTGACCTGAGGTCTAATGAATAATATTTTTTTCTTATTGTTCTCCTCTAAAACCTAGGTGCGTCTTATGGGGTGAAAAATACGGTATTTGATACAATAGAAAAACAGAACTTAATATTTGGTACAGAAACCTTTGTTTGCAGTAACAGAGGTCAGATGTTTCCTGTAGTTTTTGACCAGGTTTGCACACACTGAAGCAGGGATTTTGGTCCACTCCTCCATATAGATCTTCTCCAGATCTTTCAGGTTCCGGGGCTGTCGCTGGGCTACATTGAGTTTCAGCTCCCTCCAAAGATTTTCAATTGGGTTCAGGTCTGTAGACTGGCTAGGCCACTCCAGGACCTTGAAATGCTTCTTAAGGAGCCACTCCTTAGTTGCACTGGCTGTGTGTTTCAGGTCATTGTCATGCTGGAAGTCCCAGCCACAACCTATCTTCAATGCTCTTACTTAGGGAAGGAGGTTGTTGGCCATCCATCCTCCCTTCAATACGGTTCAGTCATCCTGTCCGCTTTGCAGAAAAGCACCACCAAAGTATGATGTTTCCACCCCCATGCTTCATAGTTGGGTCATCGTTCTTGGGGTTGTGCTCATCCTTCTTCCTCCAAACACGGTGAGTGGATTTGATACCAAAAAGTTTTATTTTGGTCTCATCTGATCACATGACCTTCTCCCATGCTTCCTCTGGATCATTCAAATAGTTATTGGCAAATTTCAAACGAGCCTGGACATGTGCTGGCGTGAGCAGGGGGACCTTACGTGCCCTGCAGGATTGTAATCCATGACGGCATAGCGTGTTGCTAATGGTAATCTTTGAGACTGTGGTCCAAGCTCTCTTCAGATGATTGAACAGGTCCTCCCATGTAGTTCTGGGATGATTCTTGACCTTTCTCAGAATCATCCTTACCCCACAAGGCATGGAGCCCCAGACCAAGGAAGATTGACAGTCATTTTGTGTTTCTTCAAATTTCTAATACGTTTGCCAACAGTTGTTGCCTTCTCACCAAGCTGCTTGCCTATTGTCCTCCAAGAACTCTGCCTGTGGTGCATTTATGTTTTGCATTGGGATTAACACAGTAAACCGAGGAAAGAAAAGATTTCCTATACTTTCCCAAATATTTCATTTTTCCCCCCACATTTCTGTAGTGCAAGTCATAAATCTACTGCAACAGGGTGCTAAAAATGTAACCACTTCCTTTCTGAACATTAATACACAGATACATTTTCATGATTTTTCCTAAACATCCGGGAACTCATCTTTATTATTTTTTGGATGGATATCTACAACCTGAAGACCAAATTACTGCAGACTATCCAACTGATGCCTGGGTTCCATCCTTAGTAAAAAGGAATCAAACCAAACCAATTCTTTGTATCATCTTATAAACAATAAGGGTATTTTTTGCCCAAACCCAGTTCCTGGTACTAAATATATTATCATAAATTCTGAGAATCAAGAAAAAAAAATAGACGTAGGTTTACTAAACTATTATACAAGATATATATACAGATATACATATATACATGCACATAAAATATAACATACATAGTAAAGTAAGTGACAGTAACTGAAAGCCATGAAAACAAATGAGAAAACTTCTATTGAACCCAACGTGGCACCATTCCCATATGATAGAAGGAGACGGTACCAAGACTCAGCTTACCTTGATGATGTCTCGAGATCTTTGTTACATAGCTAGAAGTTTTCTAGTCTCCTAGCCCCACCTAAATGTCAGGAATGCCAGGTGTCAGGCACCACTAAACAACTATATTACAAGGAACTAAAGGGGAAGGAACCACTAAAATACCTTGCTATACAGAGAATATGGAGCTCTCTGAAGAAGGTGAACTCGAAATCATTCAAGAGAGACCCAGATGCATTTTTGTAATGTAATAATAGTACAAGTTATCTTTTCTAGGTTTATAAAGAAAAGTTGCTTATTCGGAGAATTATTCAGATTTTCATATTTAGAGTTTGGAAGGAAGTTTTCTCTCCGAGAAGAGGAAAATTGAGTTCTATTTGCTTTGTTGTTTTCTGCGTTGCCTGAAATAGAAGTGTCTTTTTTATAGCCTTATAAGCAATATTGATAGGTGTCCGGGCGACGAGGCATTCATGTGATACACTATTTCTCATTAATGCAATGTAAAATGGCATTACCATATATTGGACTAGTGCCACGTCTTTAGAACTCATGACGTAATGAGCCAAAAATAGCCTTAAATTTATGAAAAGCTTCTTTAAAGTCTTTGTTCCTCAGAGTGTATATAATAGGATTAAGCAGAGGGGTCAGCACAGTATAACTTAGAGACAAGACCTTACTCAAGGTCAAGGATTGCCCTTTAGTTGGAAACATATAAACAACCATTAATGCCCCATAAAAAATGGAGACCACAATGAGGTGGGAGCTACAGGTGGAGAAGGCTTTCTGTCTCCCAGTGTTGGATGGAATCTTCAGAATGGTGATGGCAATGTACATGTAGGACACCACGATTATTATAAAAGGCATAACTACAACTAAAAATCCCATTATAATAATCTGGGCATGAATTTTGGATGTATCAGAGCAAGAGAGCTGCATAATAGGATCAATGTCACAGTAGAAATGGTCAATGACGTGTGGTCCACAGTAATATGAGCTAAACAAACAGATTGCATCGATCAAGGCTAAGATAAAACCTGTCACCCAAATAATTTTTAAAGAAATCACACAAAAATTATGAGTCATGATAGCATGATATCGGAGGGGGTTACAGATGGCCAAAAACCGATCATAAGACATCACTGATAGTAGAAGACATTCTGAGGCCTCCAACATGGCAAACAGGCTAAACTGGGAGATGCAGATGACAAGAGGCAAAGAGCTTCCTCCGTACAGTACAGTGTGAAGAAGGACGGGGACAATATCTGTAGTCAGCAGGAGGTCACATAATGACAGCTGTGTAATGAAGAAGTACATGGGGGACTGAAGAGAGTTACTCACCAAATACAAGACCACGATGAGAAGGTTTCCTGAAATGGTGGCACAGTATATAATAACCAGTAATGGGAAGAACAGAAATTTGAAGTTTCGTAGATCTGGAAATCCTAAAAGTATGATGGAGGTGATATTATTTGTCAAGGCCATCTGGAGAAGATGAATTTTAAAGATTATCAAAATTAGGGTTATTCACTGAGGGGAGATCTAATAACTATGTATAAATATATCAGAGGTCAGTACAGAGATCTCTCCCACAATCTATTTATCCCCAGGACTGTGACTGTGACGAGGGGACATCCTCTGCGTCTGGAGGAAAGAAGGTTTGTACATAAACATAGAAGAGGATTCTTTACGGTAAGAGCAGTGAGACTATGGAACTCTCTGCCTGAGGAGGTGGTGATGGTAAGTTCACTAAAAGAGATCAGGAGGGGCCTGGATGTATTTCTGGAGGTAATAATATTACAGGTTATAGTTACTAGAGAGGGGTCGTTGATCCAGGCAGTAATTCTGATGCCTGATTGGAGTCGGGAAGGAATTTTTTCCCCTAAAGTGGGGAAAATTGTCTTCTAGCTCACAGGGGTTTTTTGCCTTCCTCTGGATCAACTTGTAGGAAAACAGGCCGAACTGGATGGACAGAGGGCTTTTTTCGGCCTTATACAGATGCAGCAGCGCTAGCGATCGCTGTTTTCGCATAGCATTGCTAACGAATCACAACTTCTCTTTCACTCCTTTCACTCGCAGTAAAAATACGCTAATTAGGTGAATTCGTACACATTGGTGTACAATGCGTAGCATTAGCATACAATGAATAGCATTAGTGTACAAATCATCAGATGCACACTATATTTACGATATTGTTCTGCGCTCACGCGATTCTCCTGTGATCGCTAGTGCTGCTACATCTGTAAACTACACTCACCGGCCACTTTATTAGGTACACCTGTCCAACTGCTCGTTAACACTTAATTTCTAATCAGCCAATCACATGGCGGCAACTCAGTGCATTTAGGCATGTAGACATGGTCAAGACAATCACCTGCAGTTCAAACCGAGCATCAGTATGGGGAGAAAGGGGATTTGAGTGCCTTTGAACGTGGCATGGTTGTTGGTGCCAGAAGGGCTGGTCTGAGTATTTCAGAAACTGCTGATCTACTGGGATTTTCACGCACAACCATCTCTAGGGTTTACAGAGAATGGTCCAAAAAAGAAAAAACATCCAGTGAGCGGCAGTTCTGTGGGCGGAAATGCCTTGTTGATGCCAGAGGTCAGAGGAGAATGGGCAGACTGGTTCGAGCTGATAGAAAGGCAACAGTGACTCAAATTGCCACCCGTTACAACCAAGGTAGGCAGAAGAGCATCTCTGAACGCACAGTACGTCGAACTTTGAGGCAGATGGGCTACAGCAGCAGAAGACCACACCGGGTGCCACTCCTTTCAGCTAAGAACAGGAAACTGAGGCTACAATTTGCACAAGCTCATCGAAATTGGACAGTAGAAGATTGGAAAAACGTTGCCTGGTCTGATGAGTCTCGATTTCTGCTGCCGACATTCGGATGGTAGGGTCAGAATTTGGCGTCAACAACATGAAAGCATGGATCCATCCTGCCTTGTATCAACGGTTCAAGCTGGTGGTGGTGGTGTCATGGTGTGGGGAATATTTTCTTGGCACTCTTTGGGCCCCTTGGTACCAATTGAGCATCGTTGCAACGCCACAGCCTACCTGAGTATTGTTGCTGACCATGTCCATCCCTTTATGACCACAATGTACCCAACATCTGATGGCTACTTTCAGCAGGATAATGCGCCATGTCATAAAGCTGGAATCATCTCAGACTGGTTTCTTGAACATGACAATGAGTTCACTGTACTCAAATGGCCTCCACAGTCACCAGATCTCAATCCAATAGAGCATCTTTGGGATGTGGTGGAACGGGAGATTCGCATCATGGATGTGCAGCCGACAAATCTGCGGCAACTGTGTGATGCCATCATGTCAATATGGACCAAAATCTCTGAGGAATGCTTCCAGCACCTTGTTGAATCTATGCCACGAAGAATTGAGGCAGTTCTGAAGGCAAAAGGGGGTCCAACCCGTTACTAGCATGGTGTACCTAATAAAGTGGCCGGTGAGTGTATATTACTATGTTACTATGAATAGATGGGATTAATGTAACATGCCCATCTGCACTATTGTTTTTATTAACATCTTAGCATTGAGCTCTTCTTTGTAATAGTTTTTGGATGTTTGTTATTTTTCAATGCTCATAAAATTTTAAATAAATGGGTGCAAAATACAATATTTATATAGAATTTCTTTACATTAAAAGCTGAATCTTTTTGTCTATACATGACAATACCTATCTTGTATTGATCCTGATTAGGGATGAGCAAATCCGTGGAAGTTCAGGTTTGCCGGGTTTAGCCAAGCTTCAGGTCAAAGTTTGGGTTCGGAATCTGAACTTCACTTTATTATTTTCCTTTATAACATGGATATATTGGAAAATAATAGCAATCTTAATACAGAATGTAAAACAATATGGCCATTTAGGGGTTAAAAAAAATCACCTCATCCACTTGATCACGCTGCAGCAGTTTCTATCGTCACTGATCCTGATCCTATATTTGGGGGGGGGGGGGGGCTTATGTCTGAGATCGGCGATAACTGTTATCACAGACAGTGAAGAGCATGTTCATGGGACTAGATTCGCTCTCTCTAGTGGCAATCTTGGGAGCCGTTAATTCTCCTCTCCTTTCACCAGAATAAAAATAAATTAACAATATAAAAAATAAACAACGCCCAAACTATTGCAACATAAAAGTATTCATGCCACACAAAGAACTACATAATATAAACAAATCTAAATAGGCCAAGGAGTAAAACACAAGAAAAAATATAAAAATGTGGCACCGTTATTGTACTAACCTGAAAAATTAAGACGGAAAAAGGTTGGAGGAATTGCATTTTTTTTCATTTTTTTCCAATTCCCCCCCCTTTCGGATTAGTCACCACCAATAGGCTTTTTTACAGGAGTCACTAAGGGGCTGCCACCTTTTTATAGCGACCCAGTCTATGAGCTGCACAGATCTCTGTGCTCTTGCTCTAAGGGTCCGGACCAGCAGAAGCAAAAATAAAGCCCTCACACAGCTCAGTAGAAAGAAAACTAAAAAAGTTACAGTTCTTGGGATGTGCTGATGCATTTTTTTATTATGCAAAAGTAGTAAAATGTAATTATATTTTCCGCCTTACAGGTACTTGCTGTTAGGATGACGCGCCGCGTGACAGCACAGCCCGCCGTCTAGCGCGATCACATTGACCATTGCGGTTTTACTGCTATAGTCTGTATTGTCTCTATGCTGAGATCTAGGGGTGTGGCTGGCTCCTAGACTCAGTTGAGTGACAGATGCAGTGTCCTATCCGTGGGGAGTACTGGGCTGCGGGTCTTGTCCAATCAGGCTACACCCCTCCCTATATAAGGTTGTGAGTTTGACACGCCCGCTGCCTAGCACCAAAGCAATTGTATTGAGAGAGCTGGGAGCTGGCCTGTGTGTCTGCTAGCATCAAGTGGATGCTACTCCTCTTTCCTACTATCTGTCCCGGCAATGCCTCTTGTCGACTCTGAGACATTGGCGCCTGGGGAGCCGGCCCCTCTATGCTTCCGCCTGTCTCTTGTACTTAAGTTAGCCTTTTATATTTAGGCAGCAGGAGTCTGTGTGGCTGTTGTGGTTGTGACTCGTACTCTGGGCCTCTGGCCAGGGTCACAACACTATTTATAATTTAGTACCCAGTGTGTACGTCCCTGTTCACATTGATCAGGTTTGTGTTGACTTTTCGCTGTGGTGTTAACAGAGAAAGTCCGTTGCTAGTGGCAACGAGCGGATCCTACACAGCTGCACCTGAGCTGTATTATCAGGTGTCCAGCGGGTCCTCGCTGCACCATATTATATTATTTTTTTAATATAGTGTGGCAACCGTAACACTTGCAATATGGATTATTTTATGCAAATATAATTGCTCCATTATTGCTTACTTTCATATTCTGATTAAAGTAAATTATATATTTAGGGGAAACAATTTCAGTCCTGGACTAGGTGATTTGTGGGATGGGCACCATATAAAGTAAATGTAGTTTTCTATAAAATGTCCAAAGTCAAAATGACTGGCATCTATGTATGTATTTTTCCCGAAAAAAAATAAAAAATGTAAAATGTTTATCCAAATTTATTTTCCATTTGACATCAGTCAGACATTTATAAGACTGCATTCCTACTATTACTGTTTGAGTGATTGTGAGCCAAAACCAGGAATGGAGCCTACACAGAGACCAGGAATAACGGAAAGATCCGCACCCGGGACTAAGAAGCCCCATACAGAAGGCCGGTTTCTGATAAACCATAAACCTATGTATTAATATTTTATTTAGTAATATATATATATATATATATATATATATATATATATATATATATTCTATATCTATATATATAATTTATTTTTATTTTTTTGGTCGATTCCATCAACTTTATTTATATGAGGCTGAATTAATGAATATGTGAAATTAAATCTATATGTTCACCTATAATAAAAGAAAAAATATGGACGATTAAGAAGTGCACGACTGCTCACCTCAGAGTCATCTTTTGTGTAGGACATCCATGTGAGAAAACTAAAATCTTTTATATTATTTAAAATCAGAGCAAAAGCCTTGGTGTTTCTTCCTGGAATAAAAGAAATTGCAGACGTGCCTGTGGACAGTGCAGCCAACATAGAATTGTATAAAGCTCCGTCATTTATACCTTAATGTGTTCAATGTTCTGTATCAGAAAATACCGGAGAGGGCTCCCTAAGCTTCCCCATTCCTTCACAAATTAGGTTTAATTAACCGACTGAGATTTAATCATAGAGGACAGCTCCATGGAAAACAAAGTCTGAAATCTTATTTTAAAATTTAGTTAAATTCAAATGAAATAAAATTACTGAAAATAAATAAATATGAAAACTAATATAAAACTGGAAAAAAAAAATAAAAAAACAATTTTCCCTTCTCTGCATAAGGCTACATTCACGTGACTGTTGTGTTTTGCAGATCCGTAAAACACTAATGCCGGCCCATGTGTGTGCCGCAATTTGTGGACCTCACATGCTGCCGCTATCATAGCAATGCCTATTCATGTCCGCAATTGTGGACAAGGACATGTTCTGTTTTTTTGTTTTTTTGTTTTTGCAGGGCAATGGCACAGAGCAAAGGATGAGGACAGCACACGGTGTGCTGTCCGGATCTTTTACTACCCCATAGAAAAGAATAGGTCCCGATCTGAACCGCAAAATATGCGGCTCGGACACCATGAAAACAATGGTTGTGTGAATGTAGCCTAAGGAAGGCTCATGCATTTTATATGTATTTTGTGGTCCGCATCCGACGGACCACGCTGCAAAAAAGTAGTGCCTGCACTGCTTTTTTGCAGACAGGAAACTGCTTCCGTGGGCTTTCGATCCATGTCTCTGTCCCACACCGCTTCTCACTTGAATGGGTCTGCATCCGTGATACGGGGTGCACACGGCTGATGCCCGTCTATTGCAGACCCGCATGATTCAGGCCGCAATACGGCCACAGCCGGGCAACGGCCGTGTGCATGAGCCCTAACTTCCAATTTTTTATGGACCCATTGAAACAAATGGTTCCGCATATGATCCATAAAAAAAAAAACGGACACGGAAATAAAATATGTTTGTGTGTATGAGCCCGAAACCTAATTCATATTTTAAAAAAATCTTATTTTGCATACAGCCTCTTTTCTTCTGGGCCTTGGTGCTCTGCTGTTCCCTGGACTGCACAGAGGGGTTGTGCAGGGGTTTTATATCGATGACCTATCTGCAGTATTGGTCATCAATATGGTATTGGTGGGGTTCCGTCTCCCGGGAACCTCGCCGATCAGCACTGCTTCCAGATCAGAATTACACTGCCTATTATCGCAACGTGCAGTGTAATTACAAGTGCCTGTCTCATTCCCTTCAATAGGATCAGCTCTTGTAATTACAGTATGCCAGACGATGCACAGTGAAATCTGGAAGAGGAAGCAGCGCTCATGAGTGCCGCCTCCTCTTCAAACAGATCAACTACGGGTACCACCGCCAATGGACTCCCATCCATTAGATATCGACGATCTAGCCTGAGGATAGGTCTTCAATATAAATCTCCTCTAAGTTTTTGAGTACCATGGATGGAATTATGACGAGCTCCTTTACATGGCTCCTGATATTGATGACTTATCATCAGGACAGCTCATTAGAAGGGGTGGTGCAGGCAGTACATAGTGATGACCTATCCTCAGGTTAGATCATCAGTATCTGGTCTTCAAGGGTCCGACACTTTGAACTCCATTCCATTGATTTTGGGAAATTCGACAAACCGTCCGAGTCAGATTTTTGAAAAATTTGCTCTTCTCTACTGGTGATATCAGAAGCTGCTAAAATTGTTCAAAATGTGACAGAACCTCCCTTATTGAAATTTTTCTGCACAGTGTGGAGTCTGCTTCTGAGAGTACTCCTCCTCTTTATCGTCTGTCATCCATGATGGAATATGTGGGCAGAGGACAACAACACATGCCCAGTCATCTGCTTGTGTGCAAACTTAACTCCCACCTGGACAAGAAGCTGGCAGTGTAGTTGTTCCCATACCACCTCACGGTTTCCAATGCCTTTAAGGCAGCCTCGATGATAGATTCGTACATAGCTGCCATTTTTTCTCAAAAAAGCCATCCCTGAGTGCTATACTCACATGGCAGAGAAAATAGGCCGCTCCTAAGAATTTTTGTGCGGCAAGGTGCGCTCCATGATCAAAATGTGAAGAAGTTGATATAGCTGGGTACAGTACATGTCTTTAATGACACACTGGGTCTATGTTTTGTATGGTATCATCAATACACCACATCAACAGGGCCATGTCCTAGTGACCTCACCTTTGGGGTTACTCTGGTTCCCATAGGTGAGGTGGCTTCATCTGATCAGCCTCTGGTCATCTAGCACCCTCTGGGCGTCCTGTACCATCTGGAGGCTACTCCATTGAGTCCACACCCAGGTTCTCATTTCCTCATGTTCCAACCCCTCCTCAGAAGTAGGGTCTGATATACCACTTGGGAAAGTCTTTGACTCTATGGCATTTGTGTTCAGGAGTTATCTCTGGTGCCTGAGCACACACCAAATACAGTTTGGAGCACCTGTATGTACCTCCACAAGAGGGAAACTGGGATATTCAACCTGTCAAATGAAGTAAAGGAGTTTGCCAGCCATCATCTACAGAGACACTGGTTTGGCCTATGGTTATCTGTGCAGCTGTGAAACCTGTACCATCTGAGGAGACTGCATTTTTGCGTAACATCAGCCGTTCCATAACAGGTGAGACCTGACCTGAACTGCCTGCATCTGAAGCTTCAGTTAAGAATTGTTTGCCGTTTATCCTGGACTCATTATTTCTATCCTACATTTGCACCCAAGGGTGCTGGTGTCACTAAGACGTCAGGGACCCTGCCTTCCCTTCATGCAAAACCCATATCAGTAAGGACACCTCGAGCATCTGCAGGAGAACGCCTTTAACCCAGAGAGTTCCTCGAAGGAATCTGGTGCCTTCCTTTCACTCACTGCATGCCGACCCAGGGAGGTGCTAACAGTGCGTAGAGACTATTCCTCAGACCACGTCCACTACATTAGCCCCACTCACATGCCCCTATGGCCCGTTCACTGCATACACACTAGTCTATCTCTTAGATTTCTCCCTCTGTGAAAGGTAATTGCAGGGGATTTACCAACCATTTCTCATATCCATTTCAACAACCATTTCAATATAGGATCAAATCTGAGGATGCGCCAGTATTTGGAAATGATATCCCTGATTTATTGGTGCCCATTGTCAAAGGCTCCAATTATATGTGGGGTATTATCCTCACTCCGTGGGAGTGCCTCCTGATTTGAGTATACGGCATGCTGGTAGGCTCCAACGCGTTTCATTTACATACTGTTTCGCTCATCTCTACAGCACTTTAACCTGAATTAAAAGTGCTCAGATTGCCCTATAGCTGTGTATACCACTCTGATGTCTCATCGGACTGTGTCCACCTAACCTCAATCTCTTAGTAATATGACGGTGACATATATGGCTATGGATAGACAGGTGGTAGAAGGTGTTAAGCTACAGTCTGTTTAATTGCACACTGAACTGACAGATATTTTAGTAAAGTAAAGCATGTTCCACATATTTTTGCTTCTTGGTTACGGATGACTTCTTCTCTATCTTCTGACCTGTGAACTGGTGGTCACAATTTTTAAAGAGCAATCCTAATCAAACTGCAAGATTTGGATTCAGCATTTTTTTAGTAAATCTGAGAGTAATTCAACTTGTTTACAATCTATTCACTTATCTCTATTCATTTTCTTTTATCCACTTTCATGAGCCTGGAAGTGTGGAGGATTTGGCAAGTAAGGGTAATGGATGAGGATAAAATGGATTAGTTAGAGAAGAGTCTTCTGTTCTTCTGTCCTGATAGTGTAACAATGAGTAAATATGAAACCACTGTGTTAATCTACAATTCTGTCTTATGGCTAAACCTAAGGGTGTTATCCCTGCAGTCCAGGTGTTCACCCTTTAACCCCTATACAGGGATCTGGACTTCACTGCGGGGGGGGGGGGGGGGGGCATCAGGCTGCTACCTCTTGGAGCAGTCACTGCATTATAAACAGCAGACCCATGGGGGTCGGAGACACCAGTGTGGGGCACTAAGGCATCAGTGAAAACTCATAGTTAGTAACAGGCTGAGGTCAGGACAGGTAGCTCGGGGTCAGTACGGTGATCAGGCAGAGGGTCAGAATCCGGGAATCAGTCAGAAATCAGTACACGGGCAGACAAAGAGATACAGCACACCTTTAGAGGAACTAGCAATATAGGAACTTATTGCTGAGGCAAAGGGTGAAACAAACAGCACAGCATATATAGTAGAACTGATTGGCGTATTATCCAAGCAGCTGCACCCACAGTGTTAACCCTTGCTGTACTACAAAACGAAGTGAGGTTCAATAAATAATACCCCTAATAGATACACAGAACTGGACAGATAAAGGGTGAGTTTAGCAATGTTCATGTCCGCCGGCAGAGCAGGACAGTGGTGGGCGTGGGCCACCAATGTACTAATAAGGAGGAGGCTGTTGCTTAAAGAGGTTCAGCTGGAGTTTGACTCAAGGCACCCCCACCCTGGTACTCTATGAATGCTTAGGGCTTTTCCTGGACCATAGCTGCAATACCAAGCACAGACAGTATACAATGGACTGTTCTATGATGGGGGATCATTAGAAAGCTTTGTGGCTTTCTCAAACAGCTGATCAGGGTGCCAGGAGTCGGACCCCTCCAATCCCATATTGATAACCCAACCTGAGGATAGGCTGAAAATATGAAAATACCAAAATACTGCTCCCCCACTTAGATTACAAGTCAGAGTTTATTATGGGTCCTGGTCATGTCTCTATTATTATTTTTTCTCTCACCATATAATAGCTTTGAATATGTTACGGAACCACATCCTTTATTGTTAATACAATGACATTCTCTGTTCTGCCACCCTCACACATCGACAGGAGAATGAGTTGACAGGCAGCTAAAGTGTTTCCTATTGAAGTGGACACTGGGGTCCTTATAGCTTTTATTGAAAGGATCATCGTAAAACTACAAGAAAACAATAACAATGCTTACTATGAGTTATATATAGCATAGCGAGAACACATGTAATATATAAATATATAGAAATACATATGGGGATGAAGAACGTACAGGCTGCGTGTGGCGGATGAGGTTAAGATGGCTGACTAACCATGAGGAAAGCTGACCACATAGTATAACATGGAACCAGCTAAAGGCACAGCAATACAGAGATAACCCTTCCATGTGAACAAGATGGCTTCTGCAAGAAGGGGCAGGACCCAAGGGCAGATGGGAAACTAAGGTGGCTGGAAAGGCCAAACTTATGAGAGCTCAGTAGGAGCTAATTACTAATATAGGAAGTGGTATAAATAGGCTGCATCATGACAGTACATGGCGCTGTTTGCAAAGTAATTAGCCAGGGGCAATATATTACAATGGGGAATATGAAAATGCACACAATTAGGGCTCATGCACATGGTCGTTGCGCGGCCATGGCCATATTGCGGCCCACATATTGCGTTTCCACAATACATGGGCACCAGCTGTGTGCACCCCGCATCACGGATCGCGGACCCATTCAAGTGATTGAATCCCAGAGATGCGGAATGGAGGCACAGATCGGAACCCCACGGAAGCACTACAGTGGTTCCATGGTGTTTCTGTCCGTGCCTCCATGGTATGCAGATCGCGGACCCATTCAAGATTCAAATGCGGTGGCCCCACGGTCAGTGCCCGTGCATTGCAGACCGTAAACTGCGGTCCGCAATATGGCTACAGCCGGGCAACAGCCATGTGCATGAGCCCTAAAACAGATATTACTGCTCGATATACTTTAATATTTCAAAATAGTGTATTATACTAGTGCCCTGCCTTTAGAGGCCATTATAAATGGACAGTAGCCTTAGGTTTATGAAAAACTTCTTTAAAGTCTTTGTTCCTCAGAGTGTATATGATAGGATTAAGCAGTGGGGTCACCACAGTATAACTTAGAGATAAGACCTTACTCATAAATAGCAAATGTCCTTCTGTAGGAAACATATAAACAATCATTAATGTCCCATAAAATAAGGAGACCACAATGAGGTGGGAGCTACAGGTGGAGAAGGCTTTCTGTCTTCCGGTATTGGATGGGATATTCAGAATGGAGATGACAATGTACACATAGGACACCACAATTATTATAAAAGGTCCCATTATAAATACAGATCCCAATATAAGACTCAGCATATAAAGTATGGATGTATCAGAACAGGAGAGCTGCAGGATAGGTTCAAAATCACAGAAGAAATGGTCAATGACGTGTGGTCCACAGAAATACAAACTAAACATATAAATTGCATAGATCAGTGTTATAATAGAACTTGTCAACCAAATTTCATTTACAGATGTGATACAAAAGTTCTGAGTCATGATGGAGTGATAACGGAGGGGGTTACAGATGGCCAGATATCGATCATAAGACATCAAGGACAGAAGAAGACATTCTGAGGTGTCTGATATTACAAAGAAAGAAAACTGGATGATGCAGCCGATGAGAGTCATAGTACTTCCTCCATGTAGAACAGTGTGAAGAAGGACGGGGACAATATCTGTGGACATCAGGAGATCACATAATGATAGCTGTGTAATGAAGAAGTACATGGGGGACCGAAGGGATTTACTCACCAAACACAGGACCATGATGAGAAGGTTACCAGAAATGGTCGCACAGTATATAAAAACCAGTAATGAGAAGAACAGAAAAGTGAAGTTTCCAAGATCAGGAAGTCCCAGAAGAACAATGGACGTGATGTTATTTGTTAAACCCATCTGGAGATAAATAAATGTAAGTAAGATTTCTGGTTTTCAAGTAAAAATGTTTCTTCCTAGGAAATGTTTTAACCTTTGCAGCCCCAGAGGGTTTTTCCTTTCTGGGGCCATAACAGCTGTATGAGGGCTTGTTTTTTTGTGGGAGAAGTTGCACTTTCTAATTCCACCATTTAACATTGAAGAAACAAAAGATGGATCCAGCTTCCGATAAGAGTGATCTGTTCTATATTTAGATTTTACTGCTTTAGAAAATAAAAGTCATCACTTTTATTAGAAGTTGGATCCATCTCTTGTTTCCTGGATTCCCTTGCGCTGAGTTCCAAGCACTTCCGTGCCTCTGGTGGTGACTCCATGCAGGTGACTGTAGAAAATACACTTTCCTTGCTTCATTCCATTTAATATTGCATGCAATGTATTTAAGAGTTGGAGAAATATTTCAAATGGGGTGAAATTGGCAAAAAAACGCAATTCCGCAACAGTTTTATGGGTTTTGATTTACAGCATCCCCTATACGGTACATTAAAACTGACCTGCTACTTTCATTCTCCAGGTCAATACAATTATGACAATACCACATACGTATAGTTTTTCTTGCATGTTAATACTGGAAAAAAAATTTGAATTGTTTTTTTCTTTTCATCGCCATATTCTGACCCCTATAACATTTTTGTAGTTACCGTACAATTTTTGCAATTTGCAGTAATCTGTACTTTTCATTGATTTCATTGATTCATTTTGGGTTATGTACGACATTTTGGTCACTTTTTATTACATTTTTTGTTGAAGGAGAAGAGACTTGCCGTTTGGGAAAAATATTTTTATATTTTAATAGCACAGACGTTTTTTCATGTGGCAATGTCCATAGTGAGTATTGTTTTTATTGTTTTTTTAATTTTTGTATTTACATTTTGGGGAAAGGTGAGTGATTTGATCCTTGACGGGGGGGGGGGGCAGAACACACCTGAAAGTGCGCGCTTCTGGGTTTTAGCTTATCCAAATGGGTCAAACATGACCATGGAATCTGAAGGGTCAAAAGTCTGCAAACAATATTACCACCAGTCCCAGGCATTAGTCACAGGTGTCTGCTGTATGAAACAGCAGGCACCTAGCAGCTATGGCACCTGCCAAACTTGTGTACCATCTTTAAAGTCCCAGCCAGCACCATACATGTACAACCCCAGTCTAAATAGAGATGAGAGAACCTTTGTTTTTTTTTTTTGGGGGGGGATAGAGAAACCAACGGAGAGAGCCTATCCAGCTACTGTTTCTCTATAATATATATGCAATGTCTGGGAGGTTCTCTTTCTGTTTATAGAGAGTGAATCTTATGTGTAGTATGTGTGCGGAGTATTATAGGCCAGGCAATGCCCCTCTGGGTTTCTGGGAAAGATATTTAAATTAGCTTTCCTAAGCTTATCTGATGTCAGCAGATGTAAGATGTGCTAATTTTTAGATATATTGTTGCCTAAACGTCAATTGTCATCACTAGTGTTGAGCGAATTATAGCCAAACAAAATGACTTTGATCTGAATTTCAGGAAAAATTAGATTCACTGTTCACTGCAAAGCTGAATTTCCTTGTGCTTCGTGGTAACGAATCTATTTTTTCTGAAATGACAGTAAAAGTAAAACAAACATACTCCCCCCATCCATTTGCGTGTGAAGAAACCGTTGCAGCCGTCCTGATTGGCGAAACCACACAATCTTGTACGGGGTGACATATGATTTCACCACGCCGGCCAGTGTGATAACATCATCACGTCACAGCCCAAGATTTCACAAAGTATCTTTAATCAACATCGCGACTGCCTTTACATGAGCAAATGGAGAAATGGATAAGGTGAGATTTTTTTTACCCGATTAACCCATGGAAGGCCAAATTGTAGCCCCAGATACCACGTTCAGCGCTGAACACGGCATCTGAGGGATTTAAAAATGAGAAGTTCCCTGTCATTGTGTCCTCTACATACAATAGAGTGTACCTTGTGACAAAGTAATATGTCACAAATCAAATTGCTTTGTGAAATTCCGCAAAGCAGCCAAATCAAATGTTTCATTACTTTTCTCATGTCTAGTCATCACGTATATTAACTTGTCGCAACAATAGAAATAGTACCCACCCAGAGGGCCCCCAAGTCCTCTTCACAAAAGCTGATTATATCTGCTTTGTTTTGTTAAAATGCTTTTGTCCGGAAAAAGCTATCCTATTTAATAGTTATTAATATCTATGTATGAAAGTCTCAGTCAAAATGAATTACAAAATATTTGGGCTTGTTAGCAGGGGCGTAGCTAAAGGCTCATGGGCCCTGGTGCAAAAGTGCATCTTGCCCCCCCCCCCCCCCCCAGTGCTTTGTGGCAAGGGGCAGGGGTGCACCTAGCTTTTTTGCTTCCTGAATCAAAAATTGAAATGCCAACTCTCCATGCCAAATTCTAAACCTCACCCCTCCACTTCAGCCCTACTGTTAAAGACATACTTGGAAAACATTACATATAGTGATTTCTCCTCTAATGTAGATTTTCTCTTTCCTCATCTTCTCTTTTCAGACCAGACCACCATGATGATTTCTTTCAGCCATTTCTTATCTCTGCAGTTTGATAAACAGACATCTTAGTTTCCATCATCCTCCCCACCTTCTCAACACTTCATCCTGCCACCCCCGATACTGCGCTCACTGTGCTCCTCAATACTATACTGCTTAAACAGTCCTGCTGAAAATACTAGTTCCACGTACATAGTACCCGTTCAATAACTATTTGCACACAGTGCCCTAAAAAATAACCGTGCCGAGCAGATAGTGTCCCTGACACTAATAGTTTTGTAAATATACATAATGTTCCCCAAAAATAATTGTGCTAAGCTGATACTGTGCCAGGGTGCCCCCCACAGTAATAGTGCTCCTGTAACGGGGAGCCGGCAGCGCGCTCCCTCCCTGCAGCGCCTCCGGTCTCTTGCATCTATGCAGGAGCAAGGACGCGGCCTGCGTCCTCGTCTCCATGATGATGAGAAGGGAGAAGGAGTTGGCCTCGGACACGGCCGGCGTCCTCGTATCCCTAGCAACACAGGCGAGGGGAGAACCCAAAAGCACACACTTCACAAGCGCGGACGGCGTCCTTCATCCCCTAGGCAACGAGCAGCAGGGGAGCTGAGCGCCAACATTCATGAGTCGGCACTCAGGTGTATTGATGTTACTGATGTGGGTCACATGACCCAAATTCTGGGCCTATTTAAACAGGCAGCCTGCTGGCCACATGTTGCCTGTGATTGGTTCTTTTAGCTTCACCAGTATTCTTGAGTACTATTGCGACTTCTGTTTTTGACCTCAGCTTTGAACTTGACCTCATCCTTGTATATCCCCTTGTACTATGTGCCCTCTTGGCTACTTACCTCGGCTAGTATTTGACCTCATCCTTGTGTTATCCCTTGTACTGACGTTACCTCCTGGCTTCTGTCCTCGGCTTGTATTTGACTCTGCTCCAGTGTAATCCCTTGGTATTGACGTGACCTATTGTTTTTTCCCATTGTTCCCCTCCCTGTAAGCCCCAGCACGTACGTAAGCTAGGGACTGCCATCCAGTTGTGCACCGTCGGTTAGGATGTACTGTGAAAGTAGGCAGGGACAGTGGTGGGGTTTGAGCTCAGGGCTGCACTACTCCTATACGTGACAGATCCTCTAAGTCCCACCAATAGAAATAATTATCTGCCCTAAATGTACTTAGTGTTCACAGTGCCCCCAATAGTAATAATGTGCCCATACTAGTAATCATGTTCACATAGTTCCCAAGTAGTACTAATTCTCCTTATAATGATTTCCAGTAGAAAATGCCCTCTTATAATGTGTGCAAGTACAAAAAATACCTTATCTTTCAGATCAGATCCCCATATCAGACCCAAAATAAATAAATTCACTTACTTCTCCTCCAGTTGCACTACCTAGCATTATCCAGGCCCACACTGCACTGTCACCTAACTATGTCCTGATGCTGTACCCATTCAGGACAGTGCAGCGCACACCCAGAGAAGACTAGAGGGGAGGGGGAGTACCAAGCTTTACTCCTCCTGCAGACTAGTTAGCACTTCCATAATGGAAGCACTCACTATTTTTTGTTTTATAAAATGCACTACGTCTTATAAAGTGAAAAATATGTGGTAGTGTGCCACATGGGCCCTCTGGGCTCTTTTGGCTTATGGGCCCAGTCTCAATTGTGACTGCTGCGACCCCTATAGCCACTGATTTTTAGAGTAAGGAATGAGCAAATCCATTTTAGGTTTATTTTTAGATGAACCAGGGAAAAATACGCTATGTAATGTTCAAATGAACATGAGACAAGAAAACTAGAATATCCCATGCATGATTACCCAAGAAAACCTCAAAAATGTTTCAAAATAAAATTGCCTAGTTTGGTAGATTGGCCTTGGGGAGGAATGGGGGATACTCTTTGAGTAGCATATGCCAGGATACACTACTCTTTGTTTCTAGGATGAATATGTGCAAATTCACATATATTAATTTTATATATAAATAACAAATAAAATTAGCATTCTTTTTTTTTTACACAAAAAGTTCATTTGAATATATTTCCAAGAAACCCAACATTATGCAAATCAGCTAGCTTGAAAAACACAAAAAGAGGTGTTATCCTATGTTATGTCAGCAGAATCAAGATATGCAAAATTGCATCTACTGTATTCTTCCCTGAAAGCTAGAGCAGTTTTGCTTGTGTGAAATACAATACTTATCAAGATTTTGTATTGCTCTCTAATTATACAGAGGACCATAATGAGTATTCCCCAAAGACTGCCTGCTAAGCAAGGCAATTATAGTTGTCTGGGTAATTCTAGATGGAAAATTAGATTGCATGACTCACTTTCAGTTGAATACTGGGTGTCTAGACTAACTAACAAGACTAACTTGCTTAGTTAGAGAGACTTTTTTTTTTTTTTTAGAAAAAAAACCTATAATTCCTTGCCTTTCATAGACCAGTTTTCCCCAGTAAGTTTTTGGTGGTAGGCTTAATCTGTTTAATAAGGGTTTTTTCATAATATGTAGTGTTGAGCGAGCACCTCTGTGCTCGTATGCTCGGGTTCTCTGGCCGATCACCCGAGCATAATGTTAGTCAATGGGACTAAACCAGGCACCACCCGCTCGGAAGAGGGGAGGGTTTCTGGTTAATAGAAAAAGGTCAGAATCGCGACTTCTCCTCTTTTACTCCTTTCACTCGTAAAAGTATGCTAATGAACTGAATTTGTACGCATTAGCGCACAATGCGTACGGATTAGCGTACAAATCAACATTACAGTTAATGCCAGTACCCTCCCGCACGTTTATTCACTGTGTAGCAGCGAACAAACGTGCGGGGAAGAGACTCGAGCATTGCGCTCAAGTACACTCGGTGTTCTGCAAAACACCGACCGGACTCGAGCGTAGGCATGCTGAGCCGAACAGCGAGTTCGGCCGAGCATGCTCGCTCAACAGTAATAATATGATTTTTATCTACTGTTGTGCTTGCATATCCACATAATGCGTATCTGTAAAAAAAGACATGCAAGCTAGTCTCCTTTCCAAAAGGCAAAGTGTCCCATATCATAAAGCCAGCTCTTTCTGAGCAATTTCCTTTTAACAGAGCTGAGCATAGTAGCTTTGATTGGCTGCCTGAGAGGCATTGGTTGGGGAACTATTTTTTTTTATTCTTCTAAGTAGGCATGAGGATTATGATAATCCAGTCAATGTTCCTCTGAGTTTGTGGGAAAAAATATCTGAAAATTAGCTTATCTTACATCTGATGGCATTAGATAGGCTTAAGAAATCTAATTTGAATATCTTTCTCAGAAATCTAGAGGGACATTGCCTGGCCTACAATGCTCAACACACATACTAGGCATACTAAGTGCTCTCCATAATGAGATAGCAACCCCCCAGACAACGCATATATATTGTCGAGAAACCGACAAAGCATTCTGGGCGGTCTGTCTTAGCTGCACTTCATAGAAGTGTGCTCCCTGTAAAAAGATCCCTGCATTATTAGTGCAGTTTCCATGAAGGTGTGAAAAACCACTGGTGATACTATGGTCATATGAACACAAATTCACGAGCCCTTAAGCAGTGTGGTTTTTTTTAGTTGTTTTTAGAAGTGAAAGAAATGGAAAAAAGGATAAGGTCAGAGCATGGAATGCTCTCTTGACTCTGTACCTACCACCTTCAGCATCAATTGCGCTGCTGAGATGGGAGATGGAGGATGAGGAGGTGCTGCCAGTTGAAAAGGGAACTCTAACTACCAATAAAGGAGAGGTGGGTAGCTTCCATTAGAAGAAGTGGTCAGTGTCGGAACAAAGAGAAACAGAACAACGCTACAGTCAGTGAGGGAGTGTTAGGCTAGGCTACACAGCGACAGTTGTCGCGCGACACCCGTCGCAGCCAGGATCCCTGAGTAGCGGAGATCCCATAGAGATGAATGGGATCGCCGCGGCAGTCGCAAGAAATCCAACAGTTAATAAAATGTGAACAAAAGCTCATGTAATCCAAAATTCCATTGATAAAATGCACAGATTACTCCCCCCCCTCAAAATAAAAAATAAAAAATAATAATAATATTTATATATCTACAGTACAGACCAAAAGTTTGGACACACCTTCTCATTCAAAGAGTTTTCTGTATTTTCATGACTATGAAAATTGTAGATTCACACTGAAGGCATCAAAACTATGAATTAACACATGTGGAATTATATACTTAACAAAAAAGTGTGAAACAACTGTAAATATGTCTTATATTCTAGGTTCTTCAAAGTAGCCACCTTTTGCTTTGATTACTGCTTTGCACACTCTTGGCATTCTCTTGATGAGCTTCAAGAGGTAGTCACCTGAAATGGTTTTTACTTCACAGGTGTGCCCTGTCAGGTTTAATAAGTGGGATTTCTTGCCTTATAAATGGGGTTGGGACCATGAGCTGTGTTGGGCAGAAGTCAGGAGGATACACAGCTAATAGTCCTACTGAATAGACTGTTAGAATTTGTATTATGGCAAGAAAAAAGCAGCTAAGTGAAGAAAAACGAGTGGCCATCATTACTTTAAGAAATGAAGGTCAGCCAGTCCGAAAAATTGGGAAAACTTTGAAAGTGTCCCCAAGTGCAGTCGCAAAAACCATCAAGTGCTACAAAGAAACTGGCTCACATGAGGACCGCCCCAGGAAAGGAAGACCAAGAGTCACCTCTGCTGCGGAGGAGAAGTTCATCCGAGTCACCAGCCTCAGAAATCGCAGGTTAACAGCAGCTCAGATTAGAGACCAGGTCAATGCCACACAGAGTTCTAGCAGCAGACACATCTCTACAACAACTGTTAAGAGGAGACTGTGTGCAGCAGGCCTTCATGGGAAAATATCTGCTAGGAAACCACTGCTAAGGACAGGCAACAAGCAGAAGAGACTTGTTTGGGCTGAAGAACACAAGGAATGGACATTAGACCAGTGGAAATCTGTGCTTTGGTCTAATGAGTCCAAATTTGAGATCTTTGGTTCCAACCACTGTGTCTTTGTGCGACGCAGAAAAGGTGAACGGATGGACTCTACATGCCTGGTTCCCACCGTGAAGAATGGAGGAGGAGGTGTGATGGTGTGGGGGTGCTGTGCTGGTGACACTGTTGGGGATTTATTCAGGCATACTGAACCAGCATGGCTAGCACAGCATCTTTCAGCGGCATGCTATTCCATCCGGTTTGTGTTTAGTTGGACCATCATTTATTTATCATCAGGACAATGACTCTAAACACACCTCCAGGCTGTGTGAGGGCTATTTGACCAAGAAGGAGAGTATTAGGGTGCTACGCCAGATGACCTGGCCTCCACAGTCACCAGACCTGAACCCAATCGAGATGGTTTGGGGTGAGCTGGACCGCAGAGTGAAGGCAAAAGGGCCAACAAGTGCTAAGCATCTCTGAGAACTCCTTCAAGACTGTTGGAATACCATTTCAGGTGACTACCTCTTGAAGCTCATCAAGAGAATGCCAAGAGTGTGCAAAGCAGTAATAAAAGCAAAAGGTGGCTACTTTGAAGAACCTAGAATATAAGACATATTTTCAGTTGTTTCACACTTTTTTGTTAAGTATATAATTCCACATGTGTTAATTCATAGTTTTGATGCCTTCAGTGTGAATCTACAATTTTCATAGTCATGAAAATACAGAAAACTCTTTGAATGAGAAGGTGTGTCCAAACTTTTGGTCTATACCGTATACATAAAGTGCCTTTCGAAAGTATTCGGCCCCCTGGAACTTTTCAACCTTTTGCCACATTTCAGACTTCAAACAACAAGATATAACATTTTAAATTTTTGGTGAAGAATCAACAACAAGTTGGTCACAATTGTGAACTAGAGCGAAATGTATTGGATCATTTAAACTTTTTTTGTAATAATAAAACTGAAAAGTGGGGCGTGCAAAATTATTCGGCCCCCTTGCATTAATACTTTGTTGCGCCACCTTTTGCTGCGATTACAGCTGCGGTCTCTTGGGGTATGTCTCTATCAGTTTTGCACATCTAGAGACTGAAATTCTTGCCCATTCTTCCTTGCAAAACAGCTGGAGCTCTTTGAGGTTGGATGGAGAGCGTTTGTGAACAGCAGTTTTCAGATCTTTCCACATATTCTCAATTGGATTCAGGTCTGGACTTTGACTTGGCCATTCTAAGACCTGGATACCTTTATTTTTGAACCATTCCATTGTAGATTTTGCTTTATGTTTGGGATCATTGTCTTGTTGGAAGATAAATCTCCGTCCTAGTGTCAGGTCTTTTGCAGACTCCAACAGGTTTTCATCCAGAATGGTCCTGTATTTGGCTCCATCCATCTTCCCATCAATTTTAACTATCTTCCCTGTCCCTGCTGATGAAAAGCAGGCCCAAACCATGATGCTGCCCCCACCATGTCTGACAGTGGGGATGGTGTGTTCAGGGTGATGAGCTGTGTTGCTTTTACGCCAAACATATTGTTTAGCATTGTTTCCAAAAAGTCGGATTTTGGTTTCATCTGAGCAGAGCCCCTTCTTCCACATGTTTGGTGTCTCCCAGGTGGCTTGTGGCAAACTGTAAACAAGACTTTTTATGGATATCTTTGAGAAATGGCTTTCTTCTTGCCACTCTTCCATAAAGGCCAGATTTGTGAAGTGTTGGACTGATTGTTGTCTTATGGACAGACTCTCCCACCTCAGCTGTAGATCTCTGCAGTTCATCCAGAGTGATCATGGGCCTCTTGGCTGCATCTCTGATGAGTCTTCTCCTCGTTTGAGATGAAAGTTTAGAGGGACGGCCGGGTCTTGGTAGATTTGCAGTGGTCTGATACCATTTCAATATGATCGCTTGCACAGTGCTCCTTGGGATGTTTAAAGTTTGGGAAATCTTTTGGTATCCAAATCCGGCTTTAAACTTCTTCACAACAGTATCAGGGACCTGCCTGGTGTGTTCCTTGGTATTCATGATGCAGAACCCTGAGACTATCACAGAGCAGGTGAATTTATACGGAGACTTGATTACACACAGGTGGATTCTGTTTATCTTCATCAGTCATTTAGGACAACATTGGATCATTCAGAGATCCTCAATCAACTTCTGGACTGAAAGGAAATGGGACAAATAATTTTGCACGCCCCACTTTTCAGTTTTATTATTACAAAAAAAGTTTAAATGATCCAATAAATTTCGTTCCACTTCACAATTGTGACCCACTTGTTATTGATTCTTCACCAAAAATTTAAAATGTTATATCTTTTTGTTTAAAGCCTGAAATGTGGCAAAAGGTTGAAAAGTTCCAGGGGGCCGAATACTTTCGCAAGGCACTGTATATATATATACACAGTACAGACCAAAAGTTTGGACACACCTTCTCATTCAAAGAGTTTTCTGATTTTTCATGATTCACACTGTATGTAGATTGTAGATTCACACTGAAGGCATCAAAACTATGAATTAACACATGTGGAATTATATACTTACCGTAACAAAAATGTGTGAAACAACTGTAAATATGTCTTATATTCTAGGTTCTTCAAAGTAGCCACCTTTTGCTTTGATTACTGCTTTGCACACTCTTGGCATTCTCTTGATGAGCTTCAAGAGGTAGTCACCTGAAATGGTTTTCACTTCACAGGTTTGCCCTGTCAGGTTTAATAAGTGGGATTTCTTGCCTTATAAATGGGGTTGGGACCATGAGTTGTGTTGTGCAGAAGTCAGGAGTATATACAGCTGATAGTCCTACTGAATAGACTGTTAGAATTTGTATTATGGCAAGAAAAAAGCAGCTAAGTAAAGAAAAACGAGTGGCCATCATTACTTTAAGAAATGAAGGCCAGTCAGTCCGAAAAATTGGGAAAACTTTGAAAGTGTCCCCAAGTGCAGTCGCAAAAACCATCAAGTGCTACAAAGAAACTGGCTCACATGAGGACTGCCCCAGGAAAGGAAGACCAAGAGTCACCTCTGCTGAGAGGATAAGTTCATCCGAGTCACCAGCCTCAGAAATCG
>ONZH01023107.1:0-18996 GCA_900303285.1 Rhinella marina | reverse complement strand
CCCCCCCCTGCGGCTGTAATGATCCCTCCCCCCCTGCGGATCCCCCCCCCCCCCCCTCTGTAATGATCCCCCCCCCCCTGCGGCTGTAATGATTCCCCCCCCCCCCGGCTGTAATGATCCCCCCCCCTTGCGGCTGTAATGACCCCCCCCCCTGCGGCTGTAATGATCCCCCCCCCCTGCGGCTGTAATGATCCCCCCCCCCCGCTGTAATGGCTGTAATGATTCCCCCCCCCCTGCGGCTGTAATGATCCCCCCCCCTGCGGCTGTATGATCCCCCCCCCCCTGCGGCTGTAATGATCCCCCCCCCCCCTGCGGCATGTAATGATCCCCCCCCCCCCTGCGGCTGTAATGATCCCCCCCCCGCGGCTGGTAATGATCCCCCCCCCTGCGGCTGTAATGATTCCCCCCCCCCCCCCCCTGCGGCTGTAATGCATCCCCCCCCCCCTCCGCGGCTGTAATGATCCCCCCCCCCTGCGCGGCTGTAATGATCCCCCCCCCTGCGGCTGTAATGATCCCCCCCCCCCGCGGCTGTAATGATTCCCCCCCCCCCTGCGGCTGTAATGATCCCCCCCCCCCTGCGGCTGTAATGATCCCCCCCCCCCCTGCGGCCTAATGATCCCCCCCCCTCCGGCGTAATGATCCCCCCCCCCTGCGGCCTGTAATGGCCCCCCCCCTGCGGCTGTAATGATTCCCCCCCCCCCCCCTGCCGGCTGTAATGTCTCCCCCCTGTGGCTCCATGGTCCCACTTATAAAGGGCTTGCCATAATCACGCAGGAGTATTGCCCCTGTGCTCCGCCCTGTGGCCGGCCTCGTCATTACCAGTCTGTGTTTTCTTCCAGATTATAGATGCCACCCAGAAAGGTAACTGCTCGCGCTTCATGAACCATAGCTGTGACCCCAACTGTGAGACGCAGAAGGTGAGGATGGGGGCCGTGTATGAGCCGGTGATGGATGTAATGGGGGCTCCTGTGGTAATTTTACCCTCCTCGTTTGTAGTGGACGGTGAATGGGCAGCTCAGGGTGGGCTTCTTTACCACCAGACTGGTTCCAGCGGGCGCCGAGCTGACGTTTGACTACCAGTTTCAGAGATATGGGTAAGGACTTCTGATTTCGGTATATCCTCCATTTCTGTACGTCTCTGTAGCCAGGCCGGTTTATCAGGGTGATGACGAGCGCTCGTAGCGGAGCCGTCACTATAAGGGTGCATTCATATTGCGCAGTAAAAGTCGTCATGTCAGATTCTCTGTGTACGTTACAGCAAAGAAGCCCAGAAATGTTTCTGCGGATCTGCAAACTGCCGAGGCTACCTGGGAGGAGAGAACCGCGTCAGCGTGCGAGCGGCCGGGGGCAAGATGAAGAAAGAACGCTCCCGCAAGAAGGATTCTGTGAGTGTCCTCCGTACTGGAGCGTGTAACGGGGGGTCCGGCATGCAGGACAGATTACAGGGAGGTTACCTGGTGGTCTGGTCCTACTATACAGGAGGTCCTTACAGGGACCTCTGTCGCCTTCTGTATGGGTCCCTATGACACTATAGGCCCCATCATCAGGCTGTCATGGTTGCTCTCCCCGTGTCGGTCATCAGGTAAGTGTCTGTGGGTCCAGACTTCTGCACTGTGTAGAATTTCGGACCCCCCAGCGCCTCCGCCCTGCCCGGTTTTCCGGATTATCAGCATGTGACCGCCATTTTTAATTTCCTCTCTCTGCTGTGGTTCAGGTGGACGGAGAGCTGGAGGCTCTGCTGGAGAACGGAGAAGGCCTGTCCGACAAAAACCAGGTGCTCAGCCTATCACGGCTCATGGTCCGGACCGAGACATTGGAGCAGAAGCTCACCTGCCTGAAGCTGATCAGGGTAAGGGTCCAGAACGGCCTCAGTGGCTGTGGAGATGGTGGAGCCGGTTCTAAGCGCGGGGTCCGATTACATTGCGTATATATAATATAATCCAGGTTCTGCGGTCACGCCGTGTTCTTTGCGTTGCGGCACTGCTGAAATTTCTGCAAAGATCGTGTGATGGTAACAAGGGTTTATTTACACATCGTTGTCTTGGCTTCTGCAGCATATTTTTAAAGGGCATCTGTCAGCAGTTTTACACCTGTTACATGTGCACTTGGCAGCTGAAGACATCTGTGTGGGTCCCATGTTCATATGTGTCTGCATTGCTGAGAAATATGATGTTTTAACACATGCAAATGAGCCTTTAGGAGCAACGGGGGCGTTACCATTACACCTAGAGGTTCTGTAACTGCCACGCCCCCTGCACTTTGATTGACAGGTCCAGGTGTAAGGACATTTACACTGCCTGGTCCTGTCAATCAAAATGCAGAGAGAGCAGAGCCTCTAGGTGTAATGGTAACGCCCCCGTTGCTCCTAGAGGCTCATTTGCATATAATAAAACCTCATATTTCTCAGCAATGCGGGCACATGTGAACATGGGACCAACACAGATGTCTTCAGCTGCCAAGAGCACATGTAACAGGCCAGCCAGTGTCATAGGTACAGAACTGCTGACAGATGTCCTTTGACTCTGGTCAAGGCTTCTCTTCTGCTCTTCCGCTGCTGGGCTGCAGCCATGCTCCCTGTATGTGGAGTAAACCTTCAGTATTTGAAAAGTGTATGGCACCCTCTGCTGTTCCTTTACTTACATAGTATGGCGCCCTCTGGTGTTCCTTTACTTACATAGTATGGCGCCCTCTGGTGTTCCTTTACTTACATAGTATGGTGCCCTCTGGTGTTCCTTTACTTACATAGTATGGCGCCCTCTGGTGTTCATTTACATACATAGTATGGCGCCCCTCTGGTGTCCTTTACTTTAGTATGGCGCCCTCTGGTGTCCATTTACTTACATAGTATGGCGCCCTCTGGTGTTCCTTTACTTACATAGTATGGCGCCCTCTGGTGTTCCTTTACTTACATAGTATGCGCCCTCTGGTGTTCATTTACTTACATAGTATGCGCCCCTCTGGTGTTCCTTTACTTACATAGTATGGCGCCCTCTGGTGTTCCATTTACTACATAGTATGGCGCCCTCTGGTGTCCATTTACTTACATAGTATGGCGCCCTCTGGTTTCATTTACTTACATAGTATGGCGCCCTCTGGTGTTCATTTACTTACATATAGTTATGGCGCCCTCTGGTGTTCATTTACTTACATAGTATGGCGCCCTCTGGTGTTCATTTACTTACATAGTATGGCGCCCTCTGTGTTCTTTACTTACATAGTATGCGCCCCTCTGGTGTTCCTTTACTTTACATAGTATGCGCCCTCTGGTGTTTCCTTTACTTACATAGTATGGCCGCCCTCTGTGTTCCTTTACTTACATAGTATGGCGCCCTCTGGTGTTCCTTTACTTACATAGTATGGCGCCCCTCTGCGTGTTCCTTTACTTACATAGTATGGCGCCCTCTGGTGTTCCTTTACTTACATAGTTATGGCTCGGCCATTTACTCTGGTATTCTTGTTTCATTTTACTTACATAGTATGGCGCCCTCTGGTGTCCATTTACATACATAGTTATGGCGCCCTCTGGTGTCCATTTACATACATAGTATGGCGCCCTCTGGTGTCCATTTACATACATAGTATGGCGCCCTCTGGTGTCCATTTTTACATAGTATGGCGCCCTCTGGTGTCCATTTACTTACATAGTATGGCGCCCTCTGGTGTCCATTTACTTACATAGTATGGCGCCCCTCCTTCTTAGTGTATAGCAGGGGGAACGTCCACTTATTGAGCTGAGTGCTGGTGGACGTGCATGCTCAGTCATTCTCCCCACAGCCAAGTCTCCACATAGTTCACTGGCGTGTCGGAAAGGAGCAGAGCCTCCGCAGTACGTGGCGGTCTCGCTGTGAATATTCTTGGAGTGGAAGTAAGAAGGGGTTATATTGTCAGAGGGGGAAGGAGGCTGATTCTCATGTCAGACTATGGAAGTGATTTGTCAGGTGACCCCTTTAACACGTGTGTGACATGTGCAGGGCAGTTCCTCGCCTCCTATCACCGACTCTCTCTTTCCACAGAACACTCAGTCACAGTCCTGTCTCAAGTCCTTCCTGGAGTGTCACGGACTGTCTCTCCTGTGGATCTGGATGGCAGAACTTGGGGACAACCGGGGGAACACAAGTAACAGCATCAAACTGCAGCTGGAGGTGAGTAGTACTGGTCCGTCCTATACCGCCACGTCACTGCCCGATGGAGCGGTAGGAAGTGCTCGTATGTGATCTATACCGTACATAAGTAATCCTGAAGAAGGAGACGGTATTCCCTGTGTGACTGTAACTGCAATATCAGAGGAAAGGGGACATTTATTGGGGAAAGGAGCGCTAGGGACCCTGTTGGGTACCTCTAGTCTGGGTGCGAGATGAGATACAGCCTCCAGCCTGGATACAAGATGAGATACGGCCTCTAGCCTGGATACAGGATGAGATACAGCCTCTAGTCTGGATACAGGATGAGATACGGCCTCTAGTCTGGGTGCGAGATGAGATACGGCCTCTAGTCTGGTGCGAGATGAGATACGGCCTCCAGCCTCGATACAAGATGAGATAACGGCCTCTAGCCTGGATACAGGATGAGATACAGCCTCTAGTCTGGATTACAGGATGAGATACGGCCTCTAGTCTGGGTGCGAGATGAGATACGCCTTAGTCTGGGTGCGAGATGAGATACGGCCTCTAGTCTGGGTGCGAGATGAGATACGGCCTCTAGTCTGGATGCGAGATGAGATACGGCCTCTAGTCTGGATGCGAGATGAGATACGGCTCTAGTCTGGATGCGAGATGAGATACGGCCTCTAGGCTGGATGCGAGATGAGATACGGCCTCTAGGCTGGATGCGAGATGAGATACGGCCTCTAGGCTGGATGCGAGATGAGATACGGCCTCTAGGGCTGGATGCGAGAATGAGATACGGCCTCTAGGCTGATGCGAGATGAGATACGGCCTCTAGGCTGGATGCGAGATGAGATACGGCCTCTAGTCTGGAGCGAATGAATAAGCCTCTAGGCTGGATGCGAGATGAGATACGGCCTCTAGGCTGGATGCGAGATGGGATGATAACGGCCTATGGCGGATGCGCCTCTAGGGCTGGATGCGAGATGAGATACGGCCTCTAGGCTGGATGCGAGATGAGATACGGCCTCTAGGCTGGATGCGAGATGAGATACGGCCTCTAGGCTGGATGCGAGATGAGATACGGCCTCTAGGCTGGATGCGAGATGAGATACGGCCTCTAGCTGGGTGCGAGATGAGATACGGCCTCTAGGCTGGGTGCGAGATGAGATACGGCCTCTAGGCTGGGTGCGAGATGAGATACGGCCTCTAGGCTGGGTGCGAGATGAGATACGGCCTCTAGGCTGGGGTGCGAGATGAGATACGGCCTCTAGCTGGGTGCGAGATGAGATACGGCCTCTAGGCTGGATGCGAGATGAGATACGGCCTCTAGGCTGGGTGCGAGATGAGATACGGCCTCTAGGCTGGGTGCGAGATGAGATACGGCCTCTAGGCTGGATGCGAGATGAGATACGGTGGGACATGGAGGCATACAGGTTCCTTGTATCCTGCAGCACATTTGTCCTCAGACGATGCAGCTGGACCTGTAGATCCGGCACACTCGTAGGTTGGTGTCGGCCAACGTCCAATAAATGCTGGATCGGTTATAAATCCGGTGACCGGACAGACCCAGTGATGTAATCTGGAGGAAACCCTCTGTGTGCGGTGAGCGTTATCCTGCCATGAGAGGACACGTGGCGGTAGGACGTCCTGCACGTATCACCGAGCTGTTAGCGCCCCCTGTATCACTACTAGGGGTGACCGACTGTCGTAGGCGATGGCTCCCGCAATCATCACACACATCAGCAGGGGGGCAGGACTGAAGCGCTCACCATGAGGCCCCCATACTCCAACCCAACCATCGTGGGATCCCAAGAAGAACCTGGATTCATCCTAAAGACAGTACGGTTCCGGTCCATTGCAGTCCAGGTTTCTTCTTCACACAACCACTGCAAATGAAGGCGTCGGTGGCAGAGACGAGTGTAATGAAGGGGCCGCCTGTGTCTGGAGGGTGGACAACAAAAATGTGGAGCTGCTGGGGCTTGTTAATGGATCAAACCATCTAGTTCAAAATGGTCTAGATTGCAGGCAGTTCAGTAAAACGACCATCCTGCTTCTCTGACCAGTGGTGCGCCTCCTCTCGAAGTCTGTGAACTGCATCATAGCCATCTGTCACTGACCAGTGCACTACACGTCTGCCAGGGACAGAACGGCAGGGGGGAGTTTTGCAGCAATCTGACATTTTTTACCGGAGGTGTGATATATACAGTGGGAAAAAAAAGTATTTAGTCAGCCACCAATTGTACAAGTTCTCCCACTTATAAAGATGAGGTCGGCCTGTAACTGACATCATAGGTAGACCTCAACTATGAGAGACAACATGAGAAATCCAGAAAATCACATTGTCTGATTTTTAAAGAATTTATTTGCAAATTATGGTGGAAAATAAGTATTTGGTCATCCTACAAACAAGAAGATTTCTGTCTCTCACAGACCTGTAACTTCTTCTGTAAGAGGCTCCTCTGTCCTCCACTCATCACCTGTAGTAATGGCTCCTGTTTGTTATCAGTATAAAAGACACCTGTCCACAACCTCAAACAGTCACACTCCAAACTCCACTATGGTGAAGACCAAAGAGCTGTGGAAGGACCCCAGAAACAAAGACCTGCACCAGGCTGGGAAGACTGAATCTGCAATAGGCAAGCAGCTTGGTGTGAAGAAATCAACTGTGGGAGCAATAATACAAGACCACTGATAATCTCCCTCCATCAGGGGCTCCACACAAGATCTCACCCCGTGGGGTCAAAATGATCACAAGAACTGTGAGCAAAAATCCCAGAACCACACGGGGGACCTAGTGAATGACCTGCAGAAAGCTGGGACCAACGTAACAAAGGCTACCGTCAGTAACACACTACACCGCCAGGGACTCAGATCCTGCACTGCCAGACGTGTCCCCCTGCTTAAGCCATTACATATCCGGGCCCGTCTGAAGTTTGCTAGAGAGCATTTGGATGTTCCAGAAGAGTATTGGGAGAATGTCATATGGTCAGATGAAACCAAAGTAGAACTGTTTGGTAGAAACACAACTCGTCGTGTTTGGAGGAGAGTGAATGCTGAGTTGCATCCAAAGAACACCATACCTACTGTGAAGCATGGGGGTGGCAACATCATGCTTTGGGGCTCTTTCTCTGGGACCAGGACGACTGATCCGTGTACATGAAAGAATGAATGGGGCCATGTATCGTGAGATTTTGAGTGCAAACCTCCTTCCATCAGCAAGGGCATTGAAGATGAAACGTGGCTGGGTCTTTCAGCATGACAATGATCCCAAGCACACCGCCAGGGCAACGAAGGAGTGGCTTCATAAGAAGCATTTCAAGTCCTGGAGTGGCCTAGCCAGTCTCCAGATCTCAACCCCATAGAAAACCTTTGGAGGGAGTTGAAAGTCCGTGTTGCCCAGCGACAGCCCCAAAACATCAGTGCTCTAGAGGAGATCTGCATGAAGGAATGGGCCAACATACCAGCAACAGTGTGTGCCAACCTTGTGAAGACAGAAAACGTCTGACCTCTGTCATTGCCAACAAAGGAGATAGAACAAAGTATTGAGAGGAACTTTTCTTATTGACCAAATACTTATTTTCCACCATAATTTGCAAATAAATTCTTTAAAAAAATCAGACAATGTGATTTTCTGGATTTCTCATTGTGTCTCTCATAGTTGAGGTCTACCTATGATGTCAGTTACAGGCCGACCTCATCTTTATAAGTGGGAGAACTTGTACAATTGGTGGCGACTAAATACTTTTTTTCCCCACTGTATTTATGGTGATCTGTAGTCAGGAGGAATCTTGTACTGATCCGGAAATTTTGTCCTGTTTGTATTATACTCCAGTCACCCTGAAAGCAATCTGCCGGATTTCAGATATCACAAGCAGAATGAGTGCGCTCCGCGTGTGACTGGAGTATAGATGGGATAAGGCATTATGTATGATGTCAGGCTCAGCTGCCCACCTATTGACTGCTGCTGACCCGCTATGTGCCCGGACGCCATCCTGTGGCGTATGATTGGCTGTTTTACATTATAACATACATGTACATCACGGTGCCTGATCATCAGGGTCCTGCTGTAACCGGAGAATCCTTTGACCCTGACGACATGACACCGTGTGGGCGGAGCCTAACCTGTATACAGATGTTGTTTCTTAAAGGGGTCCTGTACAATCTTCTATCCCAGATGTTGTTCCTTAAAGGGGTCCTGCACAATGTTCTATCCCAGATGCTGATTCTTGTCTTCCTCTTTCCTTCAGATCATAAAGGCGCTGGAGCTGCTTCCGATCCCCAATAAGAACATGCTGGAGGAGAGTAAGATTCTTCCCATCATCCAGCGGTGGGCGCAGACGAAGACGGCCATACCACAGCTGAGCGAGGGCGACGGCTACTCCAGTGAGAACACCTCCCGCGCCCACACCCCGCTCAATACTCCCGCCAACACCCCCGACCCCGCAGCCAAGCTGAACGTGGAAATAGAAGGCGAGACCCCCAAAAAGCTGGTGCTGCGGAGACTGAAGATCATCAGCGAGAACAGCATGGACAGCGCCGCGTCTGATCCCGCCAGCGAGGTCGAGGTAAAGGAAACACCGGCAAAACCAGAGGCGCCGGCCACTGACGACCAGCCATCCAAAGATGATGTGAAAGCAGGCGAGGCCCCGCCAGCACCACCCGAGGAGCCGCCACCTCCAGCCATCAAGACAGAGGACGAGCCGTCACCTGACGGCAGCAAGGACTCCACAGCCGGCATGGACGCTTCTGAGCCCAAGGACACGACCAGCACCAAGGCAGAAGAGACCCCGTCCCAAGATGAGGAGGAAGGAGTGTCTGATGTGGAGAGCGAGAGGAGTCAGGAACAGACGGACAAGATGCTGGATACAAGCGAACTGGCCAACAAGCTTCTGGACGCCTGGAAGGATCTGAAGGTAAGAAGGACGCCTTGTAGATCCTTACAGCATGTCTTCTGCTCCTGTCACATCCAAAGCTGGTTTCCTTGTTGCTGCAAGCTCTCTTGTCTCTCTGCTGCCCCTGGTGGTTGTTTGATGTCTGTACACATCATGTGCTGCATTCTGGGAGATGCTCATCTCAATGAAGACCCCGTCCCAGAATCTTGCGAAGACCTGTCTGTAGCTGGCACTAGTAGTGACGTCGTGTCACCTATGTGTTATGTCACTGGGTGGCGTAATGCATGGGTGATGTCACCGCTGCAGCCAGTTATTGGCTGCAGCAGCTGTGTGACCTGCATCATAAGGTCCCCAGGGGGCCAGAATGCTTAATGCACTTACAAGGGGAGAGAGGAGTCCCAGGCAGAGGAGGAGGAAGAGAGGAGTCCCAGGCAGAGAGAGGAAGAGAGGAGTCCCAGGCAGAGGAGGAGGAAGAGAGGAGTCCCAGGCAGAGGAGGAGAGGGAGGACAGAGAGGAGTAGTCCCAGGCGAGAGGAGAGGAGAGGAGGAAGAGAGGAGTCCCAGGCAGAGGAGGAGGAAGAGAGGAGTCCCAGGCAGAGGAGGAGGAAGAGAGGAGTCCCAGGCAGAGGAGGAGGAGAGAGAGAGGCAGAGGAGGAGTAGAGGAGTCCCAGGCAGAGGAGGAGGAAGAGAGGAGTCCCCAGCAGAGGAGGAGGAAGGAGTCCCAGGCAGAGGAGAGGAGGAGGAGGAGTCCCAGGAGAGGAGAGGAGGAGGAGAGGAGAGGAGAGAGTCCCAGGCAGAGGAGGAGGAGGAGGAGAGGAGTCCCAGGCAGAGGAGGAGGAGAGGAGAGGAGTCCCAGGCAGAGGAGGAGGAGGAGGAGAGGAGTCCCCAGGCAGATGAGGAGAGGAGAGCAGAGGAGAGGAGGAGAGGAGTCCCAGGCAGAGGAGGAGGAGGAGGAGAGGAGTCCCAGAAGAGGAGGAGGAGAGGAAGAGAGGAGTCCCAGGAGCAGAGGAGGAGGAGAGAGGGTCCCCAGGCAGAGGAGGAGGAGAGGAGTCCCAGGTGAGAGGAGGAGGAGGAGGAGTCCCAGGCAGAGGAGGAGGAGAGGAGTCCCCAGAGGAGAAGGTCCCAGGAGGAGGAGGAGAGGAGTCCCAGGCAGAGGAGGAGGAGAGGAGTCCCAGGCAGAGGAGAGGAGAGGAGTCCCAGGCAGAGGAGAGGAGAGAGTCCCAGGCAGAGGAGGAGGAGAGGAGAGTCCCAGGCAGAGGAGGAGGAGAGGAGTCCCAGGCAGAGGAGGAGAGAGAGTCCCAGAGGAGGAGGAAGAGAGGAGTCCCAGGCAGAGGAGGAGGAGAGGAGTCCAGGCAGAGAGGAGGAGAGAGGAGAGGAGTCCCAGGCAGAGGAGGAGGAGGAGAGAGGAGGAGAGGAGTCCCCAGGAGTCCCAGGCAGAGGGAGGAGGAGGAAGGAGAGGTCCCAGGCAGAGGAGGAGGAGAGAGGGAGGAGTCCCAGGCAGAGGAGGAGGAGGAGGAGGAGAGGAGTCCCAGCAGAGGAGGAGGAGAGGAAGTCCCAGCAGAGGAGGAGGAGAGGAGTCCCAGGGCAGAGGAGGAGAGAGGAGTCCCAGCAGAGGAGGAGGAGAGGAGTCCCAGGCGGAGGAGGAGGAGGAGGAAGGAGAGGAGTCCCAGGCAGGAGGAGGAGGAGGGGAGAGAGGAGTCCCAGGCAGAGGAGGAGGAGAGGAAGTCCCAGGCAAGAGGAGGAGGAGAGGAGTCCCAGGCAGAGGAGGAGGAGAGGAGTCCCAGGCAGAGGAGGAGAGAGGAGTCCCAGGCAGGAGGAGGAGGAGAGAGGAGTTCCCAGGCAGGAGGAGGAGGAGAGGAGTCCCAGGGGAGGAGGAGAGAGGAGTCCCAGGCAGGAGGAGGAAAGAGAGGAGTCCCAGAGGCAGGAGGAGGAGGAGAGGAGTCCCAGGCAGGAGAGGAGGAGGAGGAGGGAGTCCCAGGCAGGAGAGAGGAGAGGAGAGGAGTCCCAGGCAGAGGAGGAGGAGAGAGAGGTCCCAGGCAGAGGAGGAGGAGAGGAGTCCCCAGCAGAGGGAGGAGGAGAGGAGTCCCAGGCAGAGGAGGAGGAGAGGAGTCCGCAGGCAGAGGAGGAGGAGAGGAGTTCCCAGGCGAGAGGAGAGAGGACCCAGGAGAGGAGGAGGAGAGAGTCCCAGGCAGAGGAGGGAGGAGAGGAGTCCCAGCAGAGGAGGAGGAGAGGAGTCCCAAGGCAGAGGAGGAGGAGAGGAGTCCAGGAGAGGAGGAGAGAGGATCCCAGGAGGAGGAGGAGGAGCAGAGGAGTCCCAGGCAGAGGAGGAGGAGGAGGAGGAAGAGAGGAGTCCCAGGCAGAGGAGGAGGAGAGGAAGAGAGGAGTCCCACCAGGCAGAGGGGAGGAGGAGGAGGAGAGGAGTCCCAGGCAAGAGGAGGAGGAGGAAGAGAGGAAGTCCCAGCAGAGGAGGAGGAGGAGGAGGAGAGAGGAGTCCCAGGCAGAAGGAGGAGAGGAGGAAGAGAGGAGTCCCAGCAGAGGGAGGAGGAAGGAGAGAGGAGTCCCAGGCAGCAGGAGAGGAGGAGGAGAGAGAGGAGTCCCAGGCAGAGGAGGAGGAGGAGAGGAGTCCCAGCAGAGGAGGAGGAGAAGAGAGGAGTCCCAGGCAGAGGAGGAGGAGAGAGGAGTCCCAGGCAGAGGAGGAGAGGAGGAGGAGAGGAGTCCCAGGCAGAGGAGGAGGAGGAGAGGAGTCCCCAGCAGAGAGGAGAGGAGGAGGAGAGAGGAGTCCCAGGCAGAGAGGAGGAGGAGGAGGAGGAGAGAGGGAGTCCCAGGCAGAGAGAGGAGGAGGAGGAGGAGAGGAGTCCCAGGCAGAGAGGAGGAGGAGGAGGAGAGGAAGAGAGGAGTCCCAGGCGAGGAGAGGAGGAGGAGGAGGAGGAGGAGAGGGTCCCAGGCAGAGGAGGAGGAGGAGAGAGGAGTCCCAGGCAGAGGGAGGAGGAGGAGGAGGAGAGAGGAGTCCCAGCAGAGGAGGAGGAGGAAGAGGAGTCCCAGCAGAGGTCCCAGGAGGAGGAGGAGAGAGGAGTCCCAGGCAGAGGAGGAGGAGGAGGAGAGAGGAGTCCCAGGCAGAGGAGGAGGAGGAGGAGAGGAGTCCCAGGCAGAGAGGAGGAGGAGGCAGGAGGAGAGGAGTCCCAGGCAGAGAGAGGAGGAGGAGGAGGAAGGAGAGGAGTCCCAGGCAGAGGAGGAGGAGGAAGAGAGGAGTCCCAGGCAGGAGGAGAGGAGGAGGAGGAGGAAGAGAGGAGTCCCAGGCAGAGGAGGAGGAGAGGAGGAAGAGAGGAGTCCCAGGCAGAGAGAGAGGAGGAGGAAGAGAGAGTCCCAGGCAGAGGAGGAGGAGGAGGAGTCCCAGGCAGGAGGAGGAGGAGAGGAGTCCCAGGCAGAGGAGGCGAGGAGGAGAGGAGTCCCAGGCAGAGGAGGAGGAGGAGGAGGAAGAGAGGAGTCCCAGGCAGAGGGAGGAGGAGGAGGAGGAGGAGAGGAGTCCCAGGCAGAGGAGGGAGGAGGAGGAGGAGAGGAGTCCCAGGCAGAGGCAGAGGAGGCAGGAGAGAGAGTCCCAGGCAGAGAGGAGGAGAGAGGAGGAGAGGAGTCCCAGGCAGAGGAGGAGGAGGAGGAGGAGAGAGGAGTCCCAGGCAGAGAGAGGAGAGGAGGAGGAGAGGAGGAGTCCCAGCAGAGGAGGAGGAGGAGGAGTGAGAAGAGAGGAGTCCCAGGCAGAGAGGCAGAGGAGGAGGAGGAGGAGAGGAGTCCCAGGCAGAGAGGAGGAGGAGGAGGAAGAGAGGAGTCCCAGGCAGGAGGGCCAGAGAGGAGGAGGAGAGGAGTCCCAGGCAGAGGAGGAGGAGGAGGAGGAGAGGAGTCCCAGGCAGAGAGGAGGAGAGGAGGAGGAGAGGAGTCCCAGGCAGAGGGAGGAGGAGGAGAGGAGGAGAGGAGTCCAGCAGGAGGAGGAGGAGGAGAGGAGTCCCAGCGAGGAGGAGGAGGAGGAGGGGAGAGGAGTCCCAGCAGAGGAGGAGGAGAAGAGAGGGCCAGCAGAGGAGGAGAGGAGGAGGAGAGGAGTCCCAGGCAGAGAGGAGGAGGAGGAGGAGAGGCAGTCCCAGGCAGAGGAGGAGGAGGAGGAGGAGAGAGAGGAGTCCAGGCCAGGCAGGAGGAGGAGAGAGGAGTCCCAGGCAGAGGAGGAGGAGAGGAGTCCCAGGCGAGAGGAGAGGAGAGCCCAGGCAGAGGAGGAGGAGAGAGGAGTCCCAGGCGGAGGAGAGGAGGAGGAGAGGAGTCCCAGGCGAGGAGGAGAGGAGAGGAGTCCCAGGCAGAGGAGAGGAGGAGGAGGAAGAGAGGAGTCCCAGCGAGGAGGAGGAGGAAGAGAGGAGTCCCAGGCAGAGGAGGAGGAGGAGGAGAGGAGTCCCAGGCAGAGGAGTCCCAGGCGAGGAGAGGAGGAGGAGGAAGGAGAGGAGTCCCAGGCAGAGGAGAGGAGGAGGAGAAGAGAGGAGTGAGGAGGAGGAGGAAGAGAGGAGTCCCAGGCAGAGAGGAGGAGAGAGGAGGCAGGGGAGGAGGAGAGAGGAGTCCCAGGCAGAGAGGCAGAGGAGGAGGAGGAGAGAGGAGTCCCAGGCAGAGGAGGAGGAGGAGAGGAGGAGAGAGGAGTCCCAGGCAGAGGAGGAGGAGGAGGAGAGGAGGAGGAAGAGAGGAGTCCCAGGCAGAGGAGGAGGAGGAGGAGAGGAGTCCCAGGCAGAGGAGGAGGAGGAGGAGAGGAGTCCCAGGCAGAGGAGAGGAGGAGGAGAGAGGGCAGGCAGAGGAGGAGGAGGAGAGAGGAGTCCCAGCAGGAGGAGGAGGAGGAGGGAGAGGAGTGGAGTCCCAGCAGAGGAGGAGGAGGAGGAGAGGAGTCCCAGGCAGAGGAGGAGGAGGAGGAGAGGAGTCCCAGGCAGGAGGAGGAGGAGGAGGAAGAGGAGTCCCAGGCAGTCCCAGGCAGAGGAGGAGGAGGAGGAGAGGAGTCCCAGGCAGAGGAGGAGGAGGAGAGAGGAGTCCCAGGCAGAGGAGGAGGAGGAGGAGAGAGGAGTCCCAGGCAGAGGAGAGGAGGAGGAGAGAGGAGTCCCAGGCCAGAGGAGGAGGAGGAGGAGAGGAGTCCCAGGCAGAGGAGGAGGAGGAGGAGAGGAGTCCCAGCAGGCAGAGGAGGAGGAGGAGAGGAGTCCCAGGCAGAGGAGGAGGAGGAAGAGAGGAGTCCCAGGCAGAGGGAGGAGGAGGAGAGAGGAGTCCCAGGCAGAGGAGGAGGAGGAAGAGAGGAGTCCCAGGCAGAGGAGGAGGAGGAAAGAGAGGAGTCCCAGGCAGAGGAGGAGGATAGACAGGTACTGTCATCACGAGGAGCCCTAATACCAGGACCTGTAGGACAGGGGTTAGAGGGAAGTATTATCTCATGATGGCGCACAGCGGGTTCTCGGTGCACTGCATTATTGCATCCTTGCTAAGATTGGGACAGGTGTGTGAACCTGGGCAGAATTGTGAATCCAGCTCTGGATGTGACATACATAAAGCAAAGGAGTTGTAATGATGAAAAGCCGATCTGTGCAGTAAGACCCACCATGTGCCGTCCGTGCAGCGACCGCCCTCGTCCTGTGAGACTCTGCAGTGTCAATAACCACAGCTCTGCACTCCCTGCTTGTTCAGTGTCAGGATCAGTCACGTATGGTCACGTTATATGTAGATCCATCCTATAGGAGCAGCTGATATCAGTGACGTATATGGATGTTCATTTCTGTCTCATGGCTGATAACCGGGAGGAATAGCTTGTGTTTTAATGCAGAATTCTCCAGTTTATTGGAGGTTAATCAGTAATTAGCGGCCTGTGTGGGGGGGGCTGTCTTGGAGGACCTCACCCTGAGCCGTGTCTTGCAGTCGGGGTACATGCTCCTCACAATATCTCTACCACTAGGGGGAGCCATTACCCCTTACAAACATTAAAAACTGTGACGCACGTGAAGACGACGCACCTAACTGCCGGTGTGATTTACCCGTGTCCGCCCAGCCGAGGGTCCCGGACCACCTGCCTCCTTTGCTCGTCTTCATGGTCATGTTGCCGCTGACGGCCATCTTTCTTCCTTTCTCATTGTGTCTTGTCCAATACTAGAAATAACGCATGTTCTGGTCGCCATCTTGGTATAGGGGGGAAGGGTCCCTATACAGGTTGCAGGGTTCTTCCAAAAAGTGTATCACACCTATACTTCACACCATTGGTTTCACATCTGAACGCTTGCTGCTCTTTAACTATGACTCGGTGCAACTGCGTATTTGTTGCACTCTGCGGGATGCAATGATTAATTCTGTTTTTAAGTTTCTACCATATATCTGCTTCCTCTACAGTTTTGGGGAAGGGTGGGTCGGCAGCGGGGCGACTTACAAGACTACAATGTTGAGTGTATAAGACTTATGCATGGTGACAGAGGACGCTGTATTACATGCGGCTCGTACCCTGGTAATGGCATCCAGCTGTGCATCGTTATAGTGTATCAGTGCAGCTAATCTGAAGGCTTCTGCCCTGATACGTCATCACAGCACCCCAGCTCTGTACAAGACTTCAGTACTGACAAAGCAGAACTTCTCATCTGTTAAAGGGGCACGCCCTCATTATAAAGTCATGGCGTATGCATACGATGCACCGTCACTTTATGATGGGTGAGGGTCTGACCTCTGTGCTGTGACACCCCTCCTGGCCGTGCAGGGAACCGCAGCATAGCTCTATTCCGGCTGTGGCGACAATGCAGTTCCATACACAGGTGGGGGGCGTGGGCTGTGCAGCGGAAAAATAAAAAGGGATGCGATTGGACCCCCACAATCATATCCGAGCAATATGTCGTCACTTTTTAACCTCCTGCTTTGCCGCAGCAGTGGGAAAAGTACTACCTGGAGGGGGGAGGGCTGCTTTAGATGCTGCTACCTCCTGAATGGTAGCAGCTAGAAACCTGGTCAACCGGTCTTGTTTGAAAGCAGACATTCCAAGCTTTCAGACAATACCAGAATGACAGCAATAGGTTCACAGCAGAAAAAGATATCACTGATAGAAATCGGGATGCTGTGGATGCAGCTGAAAATGAAAAAAAAACAGGTTTTACTCGCAATTATTCCCGACTTGATTTCTAATAGTGATTTCTCCCCTGTTGCTTGGACTTTAGCTTTTTTTCTAGGTCTTGTATGAAAGCCTGGACTGTCAGCTTTCAGACAAGACCAGTTGCATGTTTCTAGCTGCTACCACTGAGGAGATAGGTGGTTAAAGGGGTTTCTAAGTTAGTAAATAAAAACGCACCATTCCTCACCTGGTACTCCCACCGCTCCAGTATTAATACTCTGACTGGAGTGAAGATGTGCGGTAAGTGACCCCTGCAGCCAGTCGTGACTGAGGTCAGTGATCGGCTGTAGGAGTCTTCACACCAGGTAAGACCACAGAAGTATTGGTACACGTGGGGGTTGGACGGTACCAGCAGCTAGATTCATCTTCTAAACTCCCGGAAGCCCCTGTTGAGCTGGATCACCTGTTGTGATGTGTTTTTTTGGGGGGAGGAAGGAGCGCCCCCCTCTGTTATCTCTGCGGACGTCCATTGATTGACCGCTGGTTTAGAGGGGCTCTCCACAGCGAGACCCTCGCACGATGAATGTGGTCCGGCACCGGACCCGGTATAAGCTGTGCCCGTCTTGTCATGCTGAGCCTTGTGTCTTCTGAACACCTTTCCATCTGGCTTCTCAGGGCAGAAAGGAACTTGTTACCCTCCCCCAGCCGCTGTGCCCGTGCCCTCTCGCCAGTGCTGGAGATGGCAAGAAGCCGGACGACCGATTGAGACGCCTCGGAATATCATAGGTGAATAGCAGATGTAGGTGGCTAAGTCACTACACCGTACACGCTGCACAGGAGGAAGCGGCTCCGGCATCTCCCCCACAGAACCCGGCAGATCCACACCGCGGTTCTGTGGCGGACCTGCTGCGCCAGCTTCACCCGTGCCAGCCGCACCCACTGACTCCGCACCGCGGGCTACATTTTCGGCAGAATGAGTTTGAATGCTCCTAGTGTGCCGAAAACGTACCCCCCAGATACACACAGGTGACCGCCAGCAGAACCGGCACCCAGTTATGGGATCCAGCTCGGCTCCAGGATCCGGTGTAAGATTTGGGAATATGGCGGCTGTCGACGGCTTTACCTCTCCCATGCCATCTCCTGCATTAACCCAGACATGCATCCTTGGCCAGCGGCTGTAATGTGCAAATCCTCTAGTACTGAGATCTGGATGCATCCAGGGGTGGAACTACAACTCCCAGCATGCGCTGACAGTTAAGGTATATTCAAGCCTGTCAGATTTATTGCAGAAATTTCTGGACTGTCTCCTTCATCTGAAATCCACGTGATATTCCAGACTTTCGGATGAACGAAACAGACTTTTAGGTGCAGACGTTTCTGCAGCAAATTTGCCGCCTGTGAATTCCCCAGAGGGTGGTCCTACAATGTCCGGGCACGTCCTGACCTGGTCCGACGAGGGTCGGGTCATGGCGGGGGGCTCAGTCTAGAAATATTCACTATAGACTGCTCCTTCTCCGCTGCTGGATCTGAGGATGGTGGGTGATACATCTGCTGCATGTCTATGGACTGGGCTGGAGGTCATGTGACCCTCCTCCTGATGACGTCACTCAGGGCACATCTTCTAGAGTCCTGTCAGGAGAATACAATCTATTGCCCCCTGTTATCAGCCATTTCAGGGGAGAGGATGACTGTAGGACAGGAGAATACAATCTATTGCTCCCTGTTATCAGACATTTCAGGGGAGAGGATGACTGTAGGACAGGAGAATACAATCTATTGCTCCCTGTTATCAGCCATTTCAGGGGAGAGGATGACTGTAGGACAGGAGAATACAATCTATTGCTCCTGTTATCAGACATTTCAGGGGAGAGGATGACTGTAGGACAGGAGAATACAATCTATTGCTCCCTGTTATCAGACATTTCAGGGAGAGGATGACTGTAGGACAGGAGAATACAATCTATTGCTCCCTGTTATCAGCCATTTCAGAGGAGAGGATGACTGTAGGACAGGAGAAATACAATCTATTGCTCCCTGTTATCAGACATTTCAGGGGAGAGGATGACTGTAGGACAGGAGAATACAATCTATTGCTCCCTGTTATCAGACATTTCAGGGGAAGAGGATGACTGTAGGACAGGAGAATACAGTCTATTGCTCCTGTTATCAGACATTTCAGGGGAGAGGATGACTGTAAGACAGGAGAAATACAATCTATTGCTCTCTGTTATCAGACATTTCAGGGAGAGGATGACTGTAGGACAGGAGAATACAATCTATTGCTCCTGTTATCAGCCATTTCAGAGGAGAGGATGACTGTAGGACAGGGAGAATACAGTCTATTGCTCCCTGTTATCAGACATTTCAGAGGAGAGGATGACTGTAGGACAGGAGAATACAATCTATTGCTCCCTGTTATCAGCCATTTCAGGGGGAGAGGATGACTGTAGCGAGGAAATACAATCTATTGCCCCTGTTATCAGACATTTCAGGGAGAGAGGATGACTGTAGGACAGGAGAAACAATATTGTATCAGACATTTCAGGGTAGAGGATGACTAGGACAGGAGTTCCCTGTTATCAGACATTTCAGGAGAGGATACTGTAGGACAGGAGAATACCAATCTATTGCTCCTGTTATCAGAGCCATTTCAGGGGAGAGGATGACTGTAGGACAGGAGAATACAATCTATTGCTCACTGTTATCAGCCATTTCAGGAGGAGAGGATGACTGTAGGACAGGAGAATACATTCTATTGCCCTGTTATCAGACATTTTCAGAGGAGAGGATGACTGTAGACAGGAGAATACATCTATTGCTCCTGTTATCAGACATTTCAGGGAGAGGATGACTGTAGGACAGGAGAATACAATCTATTGGCTCCTGTTATCAGCCATTTCAGGGGAGAGGATGACTGTAGG
>ONZH01023106.1:0-39367 GCA_900303285.1 Rhinella marina | reverse complement strand
AAAATTATGTGGAGGTAAGAGGTGAGGTACCTCTAAAATTTGTGGAGCCCAAGAGGTGAGACCTTAAATTATGTGGAGGGAGGTGCCCAAGGTGAACCTCTTAAAAATTATGTGGAGGCCCAAGAGGTGAGACCTCTGTAAAATTATTTTTCGTTATGTGGGCCCAAGAGGTGAGACCTCTTAAAAATTTGTGGAGGCCCAAGGGTGAGACCTCTTAAACATTAATGTGGAGCCCAAGAGGTGAGACCTCGTTAAAAAATTATGTGGAGGCCCAGAGGTGGGACCTCTTAAAAATTATGTGGAGGGGCCCAAGACGGTGAGACCCTCGATAAAATTATGTGGAGGCCCAATAGGTGAGACCTCTTAAAAGTTATGTGGCGGCCCAAGAGGTGAGACCTCTTAAAAATTTTGTGGAGGCCCAAGAGGTGAGACCTCGATAAAATTATGTGGAGGCCCAAGAGGTGAGACCTCTTAAAAATTATGTGGAGGCCCAAGAGGTGAGACCTCGATAAAATTATGTGGAGGCCCAAGAGGTGAGACCTCGATAAAATTATGTGGAGGCCCAAGAGGTGAGACCTCTTAAAAATTATGTGGCGGCCCAAGAGGTGAGACCTCTTAAAAAATTATGTGGCGGCCCAAGAGGTGAGACCTCTTAAAAATTATGTAGAGGCCCAAGAGGTGAGACCTCTTAAAAATTATGTGGAGGCCCAAGAGGTGAGACCTCTTAAAAATTATGTGGGAGTCCCAAGAGGTGAGACCTCGATAAAATTATGTGGAGGCCCAAGAGGTGAGACCTCGATAAAATTATGTGGAGGCCCAAGAGGTGAGACCTCTTAAAAATTATGCGGAGGCCCAAGAGGTGAGACCTCGATAAAATTATGTGGAGGCCCAAGAGGTGAGACCTCTTAAAAATTATGTGGCGCCCAAGAGGTGAGACCTCTTAAAAATTTGTGAGGCCAAGAGGTTAGCCATAAATATATAAATTTTTTTATTTACGGAGCAATTCTACGGCGGTTAAGGAGGAGGAGGAGGTGGAGGAGGAAATGGCACTTCATACAGATGGCACTTCACTTTTGGCTGCTTTCCACTGTTGGAGAAGCAAAGTCCGGGTCAATCCACTTGCTGTTCATTTTGATTAGCGTCAGCCTGTCGGCACTGTCGTTTGACAGGCGGCTGCGCTTATCGGTTATAATGCCCCCGGCTGCGCTGAACACCCTTTCTGATAGCACGCTGGCGGCAGGGCAGGCAAGTACCTCCAAGACGTACAGGGACAGTTCCAGCCACGTGTCCAACTTGGAGACCCAGTAAGTGTAGGACGACGAGGGATCGGGGAGGACAGGGGTACGGTCTGCCAGGTACTCCCGCAACATCCGCCGATACTTGTCCCTCCTGCTGATAGCGGGCCCCGCAGTGATGGAAGTTGCACGAGGGGGTGCCATGAACGTGTCCCACACCTTGGAGAGTGTTCCCCTGGTGGCTGTGGGCCTGATCGATGTTGTGGGACTCTGGGAGACCCTCTCCTCTCTGCCGCCAGCGATGGTGGGTGGGAAAATCTCCATCATGTTCTGCACGAGTTCCCTCTGGTATTCCAGCAATCGATTCGTCCTCTCCTCTACCGGAATAAAAGAGGAGACGTTATCTTTATACCGGGGGGTCCAGGATTGCGAAAACCCAGTACAGTTTGTTCTCCACTATCCGGACAACACGTGTGTCCCGGGAAAAGCAGCCCAGCATGAAGTCAGCCATGTGTGCCAGACTCTGAATAGGCATGACCTCACTGCCCCCACCAGAAGGATCACTTGCCATTTCCTCCTCTTCCTCTTCCGCCCCATCCGCGCTGACCAATGGGACGCACACAGCCTGACTGCTACCCTCGCCGCCAGCATCCTCCTCCTCTTCCACAGCCACCACCACGTCGTCCTCCTCATCCTCCTCCTCCTCCTGCAACTGCCACCGTGAAGCAGACAAAAGTGTGGTCTGACTGTGTAGCTCCGTTGCGTCTCCTCCTACCCCCGTCTCCTCTGCGTGCAATGCGTTCTCCCTTATTGCGATGAGTGATTCTTTAAGGACGCATAGGAGCGGGATGGTTACGCTCACTATAGCGTCCTCGCTGCTGACCTTCTTGGTGGACTCCTCAAAGATACGCAGTACATCGCATATGTCTGCCATCCATGGCCACTCGTGGTTGGCAAACTGAGGGAGCTGAGTTGGAGGCGCGCGTGGATTCATAATCTGGTACTCCATCAATGCTCTCTGCTGCTCACACACCCTGGCCAACATGGAATAGGTGAATTCCAGCGAGTCGGCAGGTCGCACAACAGCCGATGTTGAGGCAAATGGAGGCGTTGCTGGAGTTTTTTTAAGCTAGCAGCAGCTACAGTTGACTTCCGAAAGTGAGCGCACAAGCGCCGCACTTTCACCAGTAGCTCTGCCAGGTTGGGGTAAGTCTTTAGAAATTTTTGGACTACCAGATTAAAAACGTGGGCCAGGCATGGTACGTGATTGAGTTCGGCAAGCTCCAGAGCCGCCACCAGGTTACGGCCGTTATCGCACACGACCATGCCTGGTCCTAGCTGCAGCGGCGACAGCCACATCTCCGTCTGCTGCAATATGGCGTCCCTCACCTCTGGGGCGCTGTGCTTCCTGTCGCCCAAGCTGATGAGCTTAAGCACCGCCTGCTGACGTCTCCCCGCGCCAGTGCTGCAACGCTTCCAGCTAGCGGCTGAGGGCGATGTTAAGGCAGAGGAGGAGGAGGAGGAGGAGGGGGTTTATCAGAACCCATGCTGGCAATCTTGGGCGGGGGTGGTAGGTAGGCCGTCTCTGTTTGCGACCCCGTCCCCGCTTCCACTACATTCACCCAGTGTGCCGTCAAAGAGATGTATCGTCCCTGGCCGCAAGCGCTTGTCCACGAGTCGGTGGTCAAGTGGACCTTTGCGCTGACTGCGTACCTCAGGGCCCGCCTGATGTTACGCGACACGTGCTGGTGCAGGGCGGGGAAGGCACTCTTGGAAAAGTAGTGGCGGCTGGGGACGGAATAGCGAGGTGCGGCAGCCGCCATCAGGTCGCGGAAGGCCTGCGTCTCCACAAGCCTAAACAGCAACATCTCCAGGGCCAGCAGTTTGGAGATGTGGCAGTTTAAGGCTTGGGCTTGGGGGTGACTCGAGGCGTACTTCCGCCTGCGGTCGAACGCCTGCGAGATGGACAGTTGTTGGGACGAGGAGTGTGTAAGGTGCAGGCGAAGAGGCGGGGGAAGGGGAGGCTGAAAGGAGAAGGCCCCAAAGTAGCCGAGGCAGAGGCAGATGTGGAGGTGTCCTGGCTGGAGGTCTGGACCGCAGTGACAGCACACAACAAAGGGGAAGAGGCAGTGGCAGCAAGACCGGGCGCAGGTTGTATTGCATTTGCTCTCTCCCACTCAGCCCAGTGCTTGACTTCCAAGTGACGCCGCATGCCTGAGGTGGTCAGATTGCTCTTCTCAGAGCCCCTACTCAGTTTTGAGTGGCAGAGTGTGCAAACCGCGCTCAGTTTGTCATCCGCACAAACATTAAAAAATCTCCACACCACAGAAGTACGAGGCCTCGATGGGGGAGCTTCGCGCGACTGCCCGCTGCCGGGAACAGCTTCGGCCCTGCTGGCTGTGGACTCACTTCTCTGTCTGGACTGTCCTCTGCCTGTGGACATCCCTCTGCCTGTGGACATCCCTCTGCCTGTGGACATCCCTCTGCCTCTGGACATCCCTCTGCCTCTTGCTGCCTTTTTCGGTGCTGCGCAGACCACCACCTCTCCACTGCTTTCCCCGCTGGACATCACCCCTGGCCAAGTGGGGTCGGTCATTTCGTCATCCACCACCTCCTCTTCCTCACTCTGCTCCTCCTCCTGCCCACTGGACATTCCAACAGCCTCCCTTGATGGCAACTGCGTCTCATCATCATCATCGCTCATGATAACAGATGCTGGTTCAGGGTCCACATCAGCAGGAGATGGCGAGCACTCAAGTGTTTGGGCATCACTACAAACAAATTCCTCTGCTAGCTCCTGGGATTCTTCCGGCACATCTGAAAAAGGACCCGAAAAGAGCTCCTGGGAGGGGTCAATGGTGGGATGACTCTGTTGGCCAGGTGTGGAGGAAGGAGGGTCAGAGTGAGACTGTGTGGATGACTGGCTGGTGGACAACTGTGTGGAAGCGCTATCGGCTATCCATTGCACCACCTGTTCAACCTGCTCAGGCCTCAACAGCGGTGTAACCCGCCCCCTGCTTAACTGTCCCATAAAGGCAGGGATTCTGGATGAGTGGGATCCTGGCTGCCCCTCACCAGCACGCATTGTATCCCCACTGGCTTCAACAAGGCCACCAACAGCATTTCCGTGCCCCCGTCCTCGTCCACGTCCGATTCCGCTAGCCCCCCTCCGCATTTTATTTTTTTTTTGGTTACAATATTTTGATTTCACAGCCGTGTACTAACAGATCAGACGGTGTGTATTAACACCAGGTATATACAATTATTTTGCAAGCGAACGCACAGCACAGTTGCCAATAAAAGGCCTATATATTTTATATTTCAAGGTACACAGCTGTGTACTAACTGTTCAGACGGTGTGTATTAACACCAGGTATATACAATTATTTTGCAAGAGAACGCACAGTACAGTTGCCAATAAAAGGCCTATACATTTTATATTTCGAGGTACACAGCCGTGTACTAACTGTTCAGACGGTGTGTATTAACACCAGGTATGTGAAATTATTTTGCAAGAGAACGCACAGTACAGTTGCCAATAAAAGGCCTATATATTTTATATTTCGAGGTACACAGCCGTGTACTAACTGTTCAGACGGTGTGTATTAACACCAGGTATATACAATTATTTTGCAAGAGAACGCACAGTACAGTTGCCAATAAAAGGCCTATATATTTTATATTTCAAGGTACACAGCCGTGTACTAACTGTTCAGACGGTGTGTATTAACACCAGGTATGTGAAATTATTTTGCAAGAGAACGCACAGTACAGATGCCAATTAAAAGGCCTATATATTTTATATTTCAAGGTACACAGCCGTGTACTAACTGTTCAGACGGTGTGTATTAACACCAGGTATGTGAAATTATTTTGCAAGAGAACGCACAGTACAGTTGCCAATGAAAAGGCCTATATATTTTATATTTCAAGGTACACAGCTGTGTACTAACTGTTCAGACGGTGGGTATTTACACCTGGTATACAAAAAGGGTATTGCAGGCACACAGAACCCAGAACACTAGAGCCAAATAAACTGTATTTAAAAAAAAAAAAAAAAGTACACAGCCGTATACTGACAGAAGATCAGATGGTGCATATACACACTAGGTATATAACAGGGTTTTGCAGCCAAAAAGAACGCAGAACAGTAGTGCCAAATATAGTTTGGTATGTAGCAGAGCACCTAATACACTAATGCCTCTCTCTGTCCCTACTCCAGCAGCTATCCCTGAATACAGCAGCCGTTCTCTGTAAAGTCTATATTGTAGTAAAGCTATCACTGTACTGCACTATAGTAGCCCTGATAAGGGCTTTTAATCACGCTCCTGCCTGTCCAACAGCTAAAACCTGTCTCTCCCTTCTCCAGCCTCTGTCCCTGACTAAGTTCACGCAGCATATGCGAACGAGCAGGAAGAGCTGAGTTTTTAATATTCGAGGTCACATGGTTTTTCCAGCCAATCCATGTAGACGCCGTTTTCGCGCTGCCAGCGTGCTCCGCGGGCCTGTCATACCCCCCCTGCATGGTGATTGGTGGAAAAAGAGCGCCAGGGAAGGTGGGAGGGGAAACGAATTCTAAGTGCGCCATCGCCGTTATACTCGATTGAAATCGAGTATGCCGAATAGCGTAGTATTCGATCGAATACCGGCTCGATCGAACACTACTCGCTCATCTCTAGTGATGACGCCACCAGCTGCACTGAATACCCGCTCTGACAGCACGCTAGCGGCAGGGCAGGTCAGCACCTCCAAGGCGTACAGCGCCAGTTCAGGCCACGTGTCCAGCTTTGAAACCCAGTAGTTGTATGGAGCAGAGTGATCGGTCCGGAAGTTGGTATGGTCAGCTAGGTACTCCCTCACCATCTTTCTGTACAGCTCCCCCTACTGTGCCTAGACTGGGGACAGGTGACCGTGTCTTGCTGGGGTGACATAAAACTGGCAAAGGCCTTGGAGAGTGTTCCCCTGCCAGTGCTGGACAAGCTGCCTGCTCGGCTCCTCTCCCCCGCTACTTGGCCCACAGAACCATGCCCTCTGCCGCTAGCGGCGTCAGATGGGAAGAATTGTTTCAGCTTGTGCACCAGGGCCTGTTGATATCTATTCACTCTCATACTCCTTTCCTCTGCAGGGATGAGAGTGGAAAGGTTCTGCTTGTACCCGTGGGTCCAGGAGAGTGAACACCCAGTAATCGGTGTTGGAAAAAATGCTTCTAGCTCGAGGGTCACGGGATAGGCAGCCTAACATGAAGTCTGCAATGTGCGCCAGAGTCCCAACACGCAAGAATTTCCTCTCCTCACTGGCCTGACTCTCCATTTCCTCCTCCTCCTCCTCCTCCAAGTCCTCCTCTTCAGCCCATACACGCTCAAGAGTTAAGGACTGAGCACTGGTACCCTCTACTGTCTCTCCGACATTCTCCTCCTCTTCCTCCTCATCCTCACCCCCCTCCTCCGATACGCGCTGAGAAACATACCGGAGGGTGCTCTTGCTATCAAGCGACGTATCTTCCTCCACCGTCTCTTGTGACAAGCGCAACGCATCCGACTTTATGCTGAGCAGTGAGTTTTCAACAGGCAAAGCAGCGGGATGGTGAGGCTGATAATGGCGGCATCGCTGCTGACCATCTGTGTTGACTCCTCAAAGTTGGTCAACACCTGGCAGATATCAGACATCCACGTCCACTCCTCATTGTAGACTTGAGGAATCTGACTGACCTGACTACCAGTTCTGGTGGAAGTTGACATCTGGCAGTCTACAATCGCTCTGCGCTGCTGGTAAACTCTGGATAACATGTTTAATGTCGAATTCCATCTCGTGGGCACGTCGCACAACAGTCGGTGAGCGGGTAGTTGTAGGCGGCGCTGCGCTGCCCTGAGAGTGGCAGCATCTGTGGTCGACTTGCGGAAATGGATTTGTATCACTGAGCTATAACAACAAAAAAACTATTTTTTATATATTATTTTTTATATATTTTTTTTGCAGTTTTGTTTTTTTTGGAAGGTGACGTGAAGAAACTATCGTAGACCTAACTCACACCCTGTTAATGGTGGCTGTTTTGACTGCGACCCAGACAAATGTCGCACAGAGATTTTTGTGATCAAGCTATATACGTTGGATTTGTATCACTGAGATATAACAATAAAAAAAAAACAGGGTTATATATGGCGATAGCTGCACTACTAGTGCCAGCCAGCCAGCCAAGCCAGGAGACAAAAAAAAAAAATTCTTGTAGCCCTTAGAAGGGCAACTAAATGCAGGCCCTAACACTGTCCCTGAAACGCAGCAGCTCTATCCCTAACGACATCCAGACGGCATCTGAGCCGAGCACCGCGGCCAGTCACTAGTATATTCCAGGGTCACCTGATCAGGCCAGCCAACCCCTGCTATCGACATGTAAGGGCCCCACGTGATGCTGGGTGTACCGCAGAGTCTCCTGGCTTGTGATTGGCTGAGTTTATAGGCGCCAAAAATGCACGATGCGGAAGTTGCCATTTCCTCGAGCATGGCGAGATACTCGTCCGAGCAGCGAGCACTTACGAGTACCGTAATACTCGAACGAGCACCAAGCTCAGACGAGTATGCTCGCTCATCTCTAATAACAATCAATCATTTGATTGCTGTTATCATAGACTCCAATGCACTTGCATTTGATTTTACTACTTTCCTATGGAGCCCTATTATAGGCAAGGGCTCCATAGGAAATACTATGCAGCAGCATAGTCATTCACAAAGACAGGAGCTGCTGCAGACACGCTCTGGGTCCTCCGATCATCACACGGGGGAGCCGTGGGTATCTGCTATAGGAAACAGGAGGCCACCTGCGGCTATGGCGCCCACTCTACTCAGGAGCGGGCAACATCTTTACTAGTACAGCACTGTGCAGGAAGGGGTTAAAAAGGTCATGGGACCAGAAAATGCAATGCAATCTGAAAGTAGCATGTTATAGAGCAGGAGAAGCTGAACAGATTGATATAGTTTTGTGGAAAAAGATTCAGTAAATATTGCATTTAATACATTTATATCTCTGCTTTTTTGGAGCCGTGTGAATACCCATCAATACAGATGGGAGGAGTTATCAGTGATTGATAGCACTGTGTGTATAAGGCCTAAGTGTGCATAAAAATAAAGCTATGGCTATTGCAGGAGGTGAAAAAAGCAAAAGATAATAATGTAAAAATTGCAAGTTCTGAATCGTTTCCCACAAAACTACATATCAAGCTGCTCAGTTCATCCTACTTAATAACATGTTGCTTTCAGATTGCATTTTGTGGTAACAAGTCATCTTTAAACTGTACACTCATAGGTAATGTGATGCACTACCCCGTGTATTGGTGTACTGATCACCTATATGCTGGTTTAATCAAATTGAACAACTCCCCCCCAAAAAAATAATCTCAATCATGTGGAGAAAGAAATAAAATGTAATGGATGATTGAGGGATGAAATTGGGAAAAAAAAAAAAAAACATTCCTTTACAATTTTATGGGTTTTGTTCCCACGGCGCTTCGTTTGCGGCAAAACTGACCCATGCCCTTCATTCTCTGGGTGAGTACGATTGCAAGAATACCCCATATGTATAGGTTTTTAATGTCTAAATTATGTAAAAATACATTTAAACTTTGAAAACAAAAATTACATTGCCATATTCTGACCCCCATAAGTTTTTTATAGTTACATCCACTGAGCTGTTTAGGAGCTTATTTTTTGTGGAACAATTTATAGTTTTTAATGATACAATTTGGGAGTGTGTGACTTTTGATCACATTTTATTACATTTTTTGCTAACAAAAAAGCTGTGAAAAAATGGCAAATTGGCCATTTTGACCCTTTTTTCCGTTACGCAATTCACTGTATTGAAATTTTTTTCGTCCAGGTTTTTGCATATTTAGATGTCGTGATCTCACTTGATCACAGCACCTAATGCCTTTAATTACTACGATCAACATTATTGACAGTCGTCTTTTGTTTGTAACAGCAGAGATCTGCTGGTCATGACGCCCGCTGCATGTGCAAGCAGGCATCATGTTCCCACATACACATATGGAGCTGGTAGCGAAAGGGTTAAACCAGGCATACTGTCTGACAGGGCTACATCTTGTGAGTAAATCAAGGAGAGGGACTTCCAGCACCCTTGTCCATTAGATGTTTAAGGAGACTGTGGTGCTCCGTGAGCAGTTAGGCCTCTTCCTAAGTCAGTAACATCACGTTCATTGTCACATGGCCTAGGTGCAGCTCAGTCCCATTCAAGTGAAAGGGGCTGAGCTGCACTTCCAAGCACAGCTGTAATCCAATGGGCAGCACAGTGTTAGGTAAGATGTAGAGATGAGCGAGCATGCTCGTCCGAGCTTGGTGCTCGTTCGAGCATTAGGGTACTCGTAAGTGCTCGCTGCTCATACGAGTATCTCGCCATTCTCGAGGAAATGGCATCTCCCGCATTTTTAATTTTTGGCGCCTATAACTCAGCCAATCACTAGCCAGGAGGCTCTGCGGTACCCCCAGCATCACATGGGGCCTTACATGTCGATAGCAGGGGTTGGCTGGCCTGATCAGGTGACCCTGGAATATACTAGTGACGTCCGGCGGTGCTCAGCTCAGAGGCTGTCTGGATGTCATTAGGGACAGATTTGCTGCGTTTCAGGGAGAGTGTTATGGCCTGGATTTAGTTCTCTGTTAGGCAGGAATCACCCACAAAGTACCCAACTGCCCTTCTAAGGGCTACAAGACACTTTTTTTGTCTCCTGGCTTGGCTGGCTGGCTGGCACTAGTAGTGCAGCTATCACCATATATAACAAACTTAGTTTTTTTGTTGTTTTATCTCAGTGATACACATAAATTTCATACAGCTGTGTGGAACCATTCTGTGTGTCACAGTTCAGCTGTCCAGTCACCACAAACCACAATCTGTATTTTCTGTCCAGGTGACCCATACTGTACTTCACATAATTAAAAAAGGTCTTTTGCTCTCACTGATACAGCTACATTAGAAAAATCTGAGTGCAACATTTTTCTGAGTTGCAGTCCAAATAGCCACAGTCAGCAGGGGCTGAGTTTGCTCTCTGATATATTCTGCACGTCACGTTAAAAAAAAATGAATAAAAAATTTTTTAAAAAAATAGTTTTTTTGTTGTTTTATCTCAGTGATACAAATCCATTTCATACAGCTGTGTGGAAGCATTCTGTGTGTCACAGTTCAGCTGTCCACTCACCACAAACCATAATCCGTATTTTCTGTCGAGATGACCCACACTGTACGTCACGTAATTAAAAAAGGTCTTTTACTCTCATTGATACAGCTACATAAGAAAAATCTCTGTGCGACATTTGTCTGGGTTGCACTTAAGTAGACCAAGTCTGCCTAATCTAATAGTTTCAGTGTAATTGCTCCATACTGCACGGTACGTAATAAAATACGTAATTTTGCTCTAACTTATCCACCTATATATTTACTTGTTCAGATTGAACACATTTGTGGGTTTCAGTACAGCAGGCCAATTTTTTTTTTGGTATATATAATACACTTATATACAGAAAATGTTGAACCCCAGGGCTAAGGGTCGAGGACGAGGGCGTGGGCATTCAATTACTGCAGGGGGCAGAGGCCGTGGTCCTGGGCAGGGAGAGACAGTACCTGCTGATGAGGGAGCAGGGGAACGCCGCAGAGCTACACTCCCTAGCTTCATGTCTCAACTTACAGGGACACGTGGTAGAGGACTGTTGAAACCACAACAGTGCGAACAGCTGATGTTGTGGATTGTGGACAATGCTTCAAGTAATTTGTCCACCAGTCAGTCTTCCACGCAGTCCACTCACGTTACCCAAGGTAGCACTCTTCTGGCTCCTCCACCTCAACTTCCTTCCCCCCAGTCTGCCCCATCCCAGGAAAATTTGGAATGTGATCCGGCATACTCTGAGGAACCATTTTCTGGACCCTTCCCAGAGTCAGAAACCACTTCTCAGGTTGCTGCTGAGCTCTTTCCCGATGCCCAAGAGTTCCAACTTTCGCAGTCTGTGGGTGGTGAGAGTGTGGACTTAGTGGAAGAAGTGTGTAAAGAGGTGTCGGACGATGAGGAGACACGGTTGTCAGACAGTGGTGAAGTTGTTGTCAGGGCAGGAAGTCCGAGGGGGGAGCAGACTGAGGAATTGGAGGATGACGAGGTGACTGACCCAAGTTGGGTTTATAAGCCGAGTGAAAACAGTGCTTCTGAGGCGGAGGCGAGTGCTGCACCAGAACAGGTTGGAAGAGGCAGTGGTGTGGCCAGAGGGAGAAGCAGGGCCAGAGCTGGTGCATCAGCAGCAACTGTTTCACGAAGTGAAGCTCCCATGGCGAGGCCTAGATGTTCGCAAGTCTGGAGGTTCTTTAAAGAAATTGAGGATGACCGATGGACTGTGGTGTGCAACCTGTGTCACACCAGGATCAGCAGGGGTGCCACCACTACTAGCCTAACCACCACCAGCATGCGCAGGCATATGAGTGCTAAACACCCCACTCAATGGAACCAAGGCTGTTCACCTCCTGCGGGTCCCACCACTGCTCCTTCCCCTGTGTAACTCGCTGCCTCTGCTAGTCAACCCCCTGCCCAGGACCCCGGCACAAGCGCCTCCCACCAGAAAATCACACCTTCGCCTCCACGATCCTCCACAACGTCCACCAATGTGTCCCTGCGCAGCGTTCAGCTGTCTTTACAGCAGACGCTGGAGCGCAAGAGGAAATACAGTTCCACCCACCCACATGCCCAAGCCCTCAACGTCCACATCTCCAAATTGCTTAGCCTGGAGATGCTGCCCTATAGGCTGGTAGAGACCGAGGCCTTTCGCAACCTCATGGCGGTGGCTGCCCCTCGGTATTCGGTCCCCAGCCACCACTATTTTTCCCGATGTGCCGTCCCAGCCCTACACCAGCATGTGTCACAGAACATCATCCATGCCCTGACCAACGCTGTTTCTGAGATGGTCCACCTAACCACGGACACGTGGACAAGTGCTGCCGGGCAGGGACACTATATATCACTGACGGCACATTGGGTTTACTTGGTGGAGGCTGGGACCGAGTCTGACCCTGGGGCCGCTCATGTACTGCCCACACCGAGGATTGCGGGGCCTACCTCGGTCACAGTCTCTCAGACGTACTATGCCTCCTACTCTGACCCCTCCTCCTCCTCCGAATTACCATCCGTGGGCACGGCGCCTTCAGTTGGTAGCTTTAGGCGCAGCAGCAGTGCCGTGGGTAAGTGCCAGCAGGCGGTGCTCAAACTGCTGAGCTTAGGTGACAAAAGGCACACCGCCCAAGAACTATTACAGGGAATCACGGTGCAGACCGATCTGCAGCTGGCACCCCTGAACCTTAATCTAGGCATGGTTGTGTGTGACAACGGGCGTAACCTGGTGGCGGCTCTGCAACTCGGCAGACTGACACATGTGCCATGCCGGGCCCACATGTTCAATCTCATAGTTCAGCGGTTCCTCAAGACATACCCCAATCTGTCTGATTTGTTCACCAAGGTGCGCCGCATCTGTGCGCATTTCCGCAAGTCCACCACAGATGCTGCCACTCTCAGGGCAGCGCAGCGCCGTTTACAACTGCCCGCTCACCAACTGTTGTGCGACGTGCCCACAAGATGGAATTCGACATTAAACATGTTATCCAGAGTTTACCAGCAGCGCAGAGCCATTGTAGACTGCCAGATGTCAACTTCCACCAGAACTGGTAGTCAGGTCAGTCAGCTTCCTCAAGTCTACAATGAGGAGTGGACGTGGATGTCTGATATCTGCCAGGTGTTGACCAACTTTGAGGAGTCAACACAGATTGTCAGTGGCGATGCCGCCATTATCAGCCTCACCATCCTGCTGCTTTGCCTGTTGAAAAATTAACTGCTAAGCATGAAGGCGGAAGCTTTGCGCTTGTCACAAGAGACGGTGGAGGAAGATACGTCGCTTGATAGCCAGAGCACTCTCCGGTCTGTTTCTCAGCGCGTATCGGAGGAGGGGGATGAGGATGAGGAGGAAGAGGAGGAGAATGTCGGCGATACAGAAGAGGCTACCAGTGCTCAGTTCTTCTTAACTCTTGAGCGTGTATGGGCTGAAGAGGAGGAGAAAATGAAGAGTCAGGCCAATGAGTAGAGCGAATTCTTGCATGTTGGGACTCTGGAACACATGGCAGACTTCATGTTAGGCTGCCTATCCTGTGACCCTCGTGTTAGAAGAATTTTTTCAAACACCGATTACTGGGTGTTCACTCTTCTGGACCCTCGGTACAAGCAGAACCTTTCCACTCTCATCCCTGTAGAGGAAAGGAGTATGAGAGTGAATTAATATCAACAGGCCCTGGTGCACAAGCTTAAACAATTCTTCCCATCTAACACCACTAACCGCAGAGGGCGTGCTTCTGTGGGCCAAGTAGCAAGGGAGAGGAGGCGAGCAGGCAGCTTGTCCAGCACTGGCAGGGGAACGCTCTCCAAGGCCTTTGCCACTTTTATGTCACCCCAGCAAGACACTGTCACCTGTCCCCAGTCTAGGCAGAGTAGGGGGGAGCTGTACAGAAAGATGGTGAGGGAGTACCTAGCTGACCATACCAACGTCCGGACCGATCACTCTGCTCCATAAAACTACTGGGTTTCAAAGCTGGACATGTGGCCTGAACTGGCGCTGTACGCCTTGGAGGTGTTGGCCTGCCCTGCCGCTAGCGTGTTGTCATAGCGGGTATTCAGTGCAGCTGGTGGCGTCATCACCGATAAGCGTACACGCCTGTCAACTGACAGCGCTGACAGGCTGACGCTTATTAAAATGAACAACGTCTGGATTTCACCGGAATTCAAATCTCCTCCGGGGGAAAGCAGCTAAAGTTTAACATTACTTATGTATCCGATTCCTCTTCTCTACTCCTCCTCCTCCTCCTTGTCGTCTGACCCAAAACGCAATTTTCTAGAGGGCCAACTGGCACTCTTTTACGACAGGCCCTCTCCCAAACTCCCTCCCCTACTCTCTCCCAACAATTTTTCCGGAGGGCCACCTACAGGCCCTCTCTCTAAACAATTTTTATCGGAGGGCTGCCTACAGGACGTCTCTCTAAACAATTTTTCCGGAGGGCCCCCTACAGGCCCTCTCTCTAAACAATTTTTCCGGAGGGCCACCTATAGGCCCTCTCTCCAAACAATTTTTCCAGAGGGCCACCTACAGGCCCTCTCTCCAAACAATTTTTCCGGAGGGCCACCTACAGGCCCCTCTCCAAACTATTTTTCCGCAGTGTCAACTACAGACACTGTAAAACAATGTTTCAGGAGCGTCAAACAGACAGTCCAAAACAATTTTTCAGGAGGCGCAAGTACCGACATTTAAAAAAATTTTTTTTGCTGAGGGTCGACTTTATGTACTCCGAAAAGAAAAAAAATTTTTGGAGGCTCAAAAAAGCCATTTCACTGCATTCTCAGTCGGACAAAGTCATTGGTGGTGTAACCGCCATGCTGTGTCAGGATAAATTTTTGGGTGCTTCACCAGCTTACCGCAGTGTGGCATCAGAGCAGGTGCTTCACCGCATACTAACTCAGTCACTCTGTTGTCACCGCCATGCTGTGTCAAGCTTATGCCTGCATCGTGTGGCTGGGGATAGGAGAGCAGTGCCAGCATGGCCATGGGTGATGGACCTTCGTTGCACCTAGTTGGGTGCTTCCCTAACATGTGATGGCCATGTGCCTTGCCTTTCTTGGTCTGGGTGAGCACAATTGCCATGAGGGTAACCACCAGGCTGTTGCAGGAGAATTTGGGGTAATGTTGGGATTAGGCAGCCTCAGAGGCATCCATGCATGCTGCCCCTGCTGTTTCCTGTCCATTTCCGTGGTGTTTCCATCATTTTCTGATGTTTCCAGGTTTTCACCCAGCCTTCCCTAGGCAGAGCCTTGGTCCCCTGCAAAAAATGCTCGAGTCTCCCATTGACTTCAATGGGGTTCGTTACTCGAAACGAGCACCCGAGCATCGGGAAAAGTTCATCTCGAATAACAAGCACCCGAGCATTTTAGTGCTCGCTCATCTCTAGTAAGGCTACTTTCACACTAGCGTTAGCACGGATCCGGCACCTAAAGGGTGCCGACGGATCCGTGCTAACGCTATACATGTGTGGAGCCGGAGCAGCGCTCCGGCCCCACACATGACACACATTAAAACAACACACAGACTACATACAAACAAACATACAGACATACATACAAACATACAGACATACATACATACTCACATACTCCCGGGACGCCGGCAGAACGTCTTCACGCGCCTCCTGCGCGCAGTGATGATGATTCCCCACAGCGCCCTCTGCTGGGCGCAGTGGGGAAATGTCATCGCAGCGCGCAGGAGGCGCGTGAAGACGTTCTGCCGGCGTCCCGGGAGTATGTGAGTATGTATGTATGTATGTCTGTATGTTTGTATGTATGTCTGTATGTTTGTTTGTATGTCTGTGTGTATGTATGCCGGATCCGGAATGACCCCCCATTGGAAATCAATGGAGGACAGATCCGGATTACTGGTGTGTCCACACCAAACGGATCCGTCCCCATTGACTTGCATTGGGGGTCATTCCGGATCCGTCTTGGTGCGGATGCCTGGACCGGAGAGCAAACCGCAGCATGCTGCGGTTTGTCCTCCGGTCTGAAGACGGAACGGAATGCTTTCAGGAGCATTCCGTTGTCTTCAGTTCAGTTTTGTCCCCATTGACAATGAATGGGGACAAAACTGAAGCGTTTTTTTCCGGTATTGAGCCCCTATAACGGAACTCAATACCGGAATTTAAAAACGCTAGTGTGAAAGTAGCCTAAGATGTAAGGAGGTTGCAGCACCAGTGAGCACCACAGCTTTCTTAAAGGGGTTGTCCGGGTTCAGAGCTGAACCCAGACATACCCTTAATTTCACTCAAGTAGCCCGCCTGGTGTTAGCATTGGAGCATCTCATGCTCCGATGCTCTCCCTTGCCCTGCGCTGGATTGCGCAGGGCAAGGGCACTTTTGTTTGTAAACACACACTGCCAGGCAGAGGCTTCTGCCCGGCCGTGTGTTCGGTGACATCACTGGCTCTAATGGGCCGGCTTTAGTGCGGCCCTAGCCATTTTACTGGATAGGGCAGCGCTAAACCCTGTCCATCAGTGCCAGTGACATTACCAGGCTCACTGCTGGGAGGAAGCCTCTGCCTGGCAGAGCCCGGTTCGTCACCAGAACCGGGATAAATGCCTTTGCCCTGCGTGATTTAGCGCAGGCCAAAGGAGGGCATTGGAGCATGAGGTGCTCCGGTGCTGTTGTCAGGCAGGCTACCTGGGTGAAATTAAGGGTATGTCCGGGTTCAGCTCTGAACCCAGACAACCCCTTTAAGTCACTGATTGACCATGGTTCTGGGAGTCAGACCTCGCTGATCTCATTTTAATGACCTATCCTGAATATAGACCATCAATATGAATATTCCGGACAGATCTTTTACATGGTTAAGGAGCTCCTTATGGACTTGAGGTGTAAGATAAGATATGAAGAAGAAAATATATATTTTTTTCTATTTGAAAGTGAGAAGGGATCATTTCACAAAGTCTTGAATTTTAAGTAACAAGAGACATAAATATATTTCACAGTCAGGTATTTTCCATTCAAGGTTTATTAGAAGCAAAACGACAATGATTTTGACAACATAGAAATATTTCATCCTGCAAAACCTTGTTGCTTCTTTTTTAGTGAAGAGTTAACATCACTATTGGAGACACGGCTGAAGCTCATTAATGGTCGCTTCTGCCTTGATGCAGGTTGTCCTTTGTACTGTCATCTCTGTCCAGAGATGAACTGTATAGTTACCATGATCACAGAGGGTTTGTGTTGCACACCCCTGTTCAGATGTGGAACTTGAGGATGTACCTGCAAATATACACATAATTATTGTCACCACAATATTATGTATAAAGATATTATAATATCTATATAGTGAAGCTCATATACTCTATAGATTTATTACACACAGAGTGATCTTTTTCAAGCATTTAATTCTCTTAATGTTGATGATTACGTGTCACAGTTAAACGGATATTCCCATCTGATACAATGGGGACATATCGGTAGGTAGGTGTCTGATAGGTGCGGGTCCCACCACTAGGACACGCACCTATATCGAGAACACAGCGGGGAAGGTGGTGGCTGGAGGACCCCAGGTTCTCCTGTTCCGGCCACCACCAAGCGCTCTCACCATAGAAGTGAATGGGAGTGCACCGCACTTGCGCAGCCACCGCTGCCATTCATTTCTATGGGGCCAACAGAAATAGCTGATCCAGCGCTTGGCTATTTTCGGCGACCCAATAAAAGTGAATGGAGGGTGGCTGCGCATAAACAGTGCACCCTCCAACACTTTCAGGGCTCTGCTCTCTGAGCTGGTGCAAGTCCCAGAGGTTGGACCCGTACCTGTCAAACAATGGGGGGATATTCTAGTGATATGCACCCATCATTTACTGAGATGGGAAAACCTCTTTAATAAAAGCCCAAAAGTCCGGATTTTAGAAAATTAGAATATTACATAAGGCCAATGAAAAAATTATTTATATATAGAAATGTTGAATTACTGAAAAGTATGTCCAATAGAGATGTGTGAAGTTTTGAAAAATTCAATTTGGTCGATCTGACGAACTTCGGCAAGAAATTCGATTTGATCCAAGTTAATTTGTCACGAATCGTGATAAATCAGCTATACCAAATCCACTCTATCTAATCATATTCATCCCAATCTCAGTGTTAAGGTTTGGAAGTTAAACTGCAGGGACAGTGCAGGGAGAGTGTATCGCCATGTCCATTATGTTCTAGTGCACCCACATTCATAGTAAATCCGTTCTGTAGGTTCGGTGTCGTCAGTATTACATGCAGGTGTAATTTATTGCCTTGGACTTAATTGTACAGTGTCCCAAGATTCAAGTAGTGACCCATGACATGGAGGAGGTTGGCAGCAGCAGCAGTGGCAGTAAGTGACCGTAGTGGCCCCGTGACAGAGTGGGGACGGTGGTAGCAGCAACGGCAGTGATGCTGTATTCACATCACCATTTATATTTCAGTGTTTCTGATCTGTCAGAAGAACAAAAAAATAACAAAAACAATGGATCCTGTTTTTGGAGCATCCGTAAGGCCTCCATCACACGGTCAGTATTTGGTCAGCATTTTGCATCAGTGTTAGCTCAGTATTTGTAGGGCAAAATTAGCAGTGGGTCCAAAACGGAGATGAAATGTAATTGAAATATTTGCATCTCATCTCTGTTTTGGACCCACTCCTGCTTTTGGCTTACAAATACTGATCAAATAGTGACCAAATAAACGGGTAGGATGGGGAAGGGGGGGTGTTAGCAGAAGTGGCATACAGAATATGGTGACAGATCACAGTATTAGCAGAACCCAAAAACAGCAGTGTGATAGCAAGTGGCATGCATATCCGTGTAAAAATGTAACATACTTATCAGTAGTCCAAGAAGCCCCATTGTAGGGATAGCAGTAAAGGCAGCAGGCGGGAGGCAGCAGCACGTGGCCAATAAAAGCCCATTGGACAGAATATTACAGTGTAGCAGCACACAGCAATGTGATCATTCGTTAGCATCAGATACCGACATCTGAAAATCTAGGTTAATTAATGCCTAATTCATCTTTATAAGGGTACATTTCTCAACATTTTGGGAGTAAAAGGCGAGTTCATTTAGGGGTAACTATGCCCCCGTGACACTGAACACCTGCTCTGATGCCACACTGCTGGCTAGGCAGGAAAGAATGCCCATGGTAAAGCTGGCCAGTTGCGGCCACACTTCAAGTTTGCATACCAAGATGCAGTCCAAGTATGCCGCAACCTGCAGGAGTTCTGCTGCATGATCTGCTGCTGGGTGATTTCTTCAGTAGGCAGCTGAAGAAAACTGCTCATCATAGACTCCAGGCTGAAGTTGCTGTATATGGAGCTGGTGCTGCTCCTGCCCCTTCCCCCAGCAGTCATGGCAGGGGTATGTGTGCACAGAGGGTCCCCCGGTAAGACCTTCCTGAAGACGGGCGATGGTACTCATAGGCAGCAACCAACTGACTAAACAGCATGTCTTTATAGTAGTTCATTTCTCCATCTCTCTCAGAAGGTCTAAAAAAATGGCACCATTTTTGACCGGTAGCGAGGGTGCCAGGAGTCATCCCTCTGCTGAATCATGAGAATGGGGCTGTCACTACATAAACATGACACTCTCCCTGCAGTTTTATTTCCAGGCCTTCACACTGATATTAGGCCTCCAAGTGGGATGAATATGATTAGGCAGAGTGGCCTGGGAATAGCTGATTTATCGTAATTCATGACAAATTAATTTGAATCAAATTTCTTGCCAGAGTTCGGTGAATCGATTACATTTTTCAAAAATTCACTCATCTCTAATGACTGTGCTGACTTTGGATTGGATATCACAGAGTGGACTGACACCAGTAGATGACATGGCTCCCCAAACCATCACTGACTTTAGAAATGTCTCACTGGATCTCAAGCAGCTTGGATTGTGTGTCTCTCCACTCTTAGGAGATACTATTCAACTAATTGCTATTATGGTTACTTTGCCCAACTTGTCCCAAACTGATTTAGATTGATTGAAATATAACCTTTAATGTGATCCTTCTAAAATTAGTAATAAGGTACATAGTGAGTGTGTGCTCAGAATTAAAACTAGCAAGCACTGATGTGTCTACATTTGTAAATGCAGCAAAGGTGTACACAACCTATATCCTCCTAACACTGCTCCTAATAGTTATCATCTGTATTTTACATCAGTTCACTTCACTGACTGTAATAATACAACAAACATCTGCTTGACCCCTAAAAACTAACCACTGCCCCCAACATGTTTCACCAGTTAAACTGGCTTCATCAGGGATACCCCTGCCCGATACAATACTAAGAGGCGGTCCTATCGGTGACTGACAGCTATCTATCTCTACACAGTCATAGAGGGAAGGCGGTCAATCACTGATAGACCAGAATAAGCACGGATATATAAACTAATTAATGATAAGTGATATATAATTTTATGGGAAATATTTAGTATCAATCAGCTCAGCTCCTCCTGCTGAAAAATGCCAAATGACCAAAATGTCGTATCTGTTGGATATGTATTTGCAATAAACCAAATATACATTTTTTGGATTATTTATTGCAGTGCTGTCTCTACTTCTTACCATGTTCAACGTAAATGGTTCTCTTTAAAATAGGGAAAAATTAATAGAAAAAGAAATAATGTTTAATACCTGCCACTACTGTGAACTGGGAAGCACACAGAGTCTCATCGCCTGTGCATTGTACAGTATCTGAAGGGCAACACCGGGTAGAGCGACCAGATGAGCAGGATGGACACACCAGACCATTGGGTTCAGAGCTTCCGATTAGTTGCTGAACTGAACAAGAGAAAGAGAGAAATAATAAGAGGTTTTGTAACATTTACATGTTTTCCCATGTATGAATAAACCTATGAAGAATCTCTATCATGTTTCCTTTATGTTGTTCTTAACAATCACTTGGATTTGCCTTGAGAACTTTTTGGGCAGAGGAATAACTATATAATATATAAAGCTGAGTGTGTGTGTGTGTGTGTATGTCCGCTAATGGAATCCAGACTGTCGCATTTACAATCACAAAATTTGGCACACATGTACATCAGTTGTCCGGGAAGGTTTTAGAATGGGTCTCAGCTCTCCAAGATGTACCGTTCCTGAGATATTCAAAAAATGTTTTAGCCAATAGAAGCCTGGTCACATGACCCTTAGCCAATAGAAGCTCCCAGGTCCTTACTGTCACGCCCCTAAGGGCGTTGTCTAAGTGAAACCCCTCGATCTTCACAAATACCCCTGATGGTTGGGATAAACTTTCCGAGGGGAACACCAGGTTGTTCCCTCCTGAGGAGGGTCGGGACATGAGGCAGCTGGTCCAGGGGGACCAGAAGATACCTGCGAAGGTACCAGTGGTACAGCGGTGGTCAACAGGCCGGGTCGAATCTAGGAGAGGCAATACAGGACCGAGGGATGAGGCAGAAGCGGAGTTAGACAGGCAAAGGGTCTGGGCAGGCGGCACAGGTACGAAGTCAGGCAATCCAGATCAGCAACGAGAGAGACGATACTGGCAGGCAAGGATCAGGCGAGTAGCGGAGTCTGGAAACTAGCAGAGGTCAGCACACTGCAACATAAGCAGAGTAACGCAAAACCTAGAGCAATAGTAGGACCTTGACACTGAGCCATCTTTGGAGAGGGCTGAGCAACTTAAATAGGTCCAGGGTTGGTCAATGAGGACACGTGACCAACCCACATGACCTAGAATGGTCACATGATCAAAGCACATGATCAAACAGCTCCAGCCCAGAGGGAGCAAAGTAATTCAGGGCTGGATGGAAACTCTGGAGCGGATCATGGTGCAACAGCACTTACACAGCCAGAGCTCAGGACTGCAGCGGTGAATGGAAACCACAAGAAGCAGTTCACCGCTGGACACGACGCCCAGAACGGCATTGGTAAGCAGGGGTACAGCGGTGCACAGCAGCCGTTGTTACACTTACTCTCCACATACACAGTTTTACTGCAGGTTTCCATAACAACCCAGCCATTTTTCTTCACTGCTGTAGGTCAGCCTTAAAGAGGCAGGTGCTTTGGATAACACTGTTAAAGGGGTATTCCGGTTACCATAAATATAACTTATGTTTTAGACTAATTCATCACCTAATATAATGTAAACTTCACATATTTACCATTCAGCAGTAATAAAATATGTTTTCTTCCACTGCTACCCACTGTGTTTCCTCATAAATTACCATGGCATCAACCTGTAATTCAGCCCACCCTCAAAAGAAGGACTTAAAAGCCCGCCCCCAGGTCCCGCTAAGCTATGCTCCAACCCTTCAGGCTATGCCCTCTCCCACTCGCAGCTTACAGGGATTGAAAAAATGAAGGTAAAAATCAACTTCTGTCAGCTGCAGCGGAAGGAGGAGGGTCCTGCTGTCTGAGAGTGAGCTGTTCAAATGGACATCCCTGTGTCCTTCCAGGCCGTGCACCAGAAGGAGGACAGTGAGTCTGAAAGCCATACTGTCCGGCCTAAAACCGGACCTCTGGCCACCCTAGGGGCAGGATGCTGTGGAGATCACTGTTAAAGGGGTGGGCACTGTGGAGGTCACTATTAAGGGATGAGGGGACTGTGTAGGCCACTATTAAAGGGGCAGCGGGGTACTGTGAGGTCACTGTTAATGGGACAGTCGCTGTGGAGGTCTCACTCAAGCAGGCCAGGAATGGCGGAGGTTAGTTAAGGGGACTGTAACCTATGGTCAGTGTTAAGGGGCGGGTGCTGTTGAGGTCACTGTTAAGGGGGTGGGCCCCTGTGGAGGTCGCTGTCAAGGGGGTGAGGTTCTGTGGAACTTACTGTTAAAGGGGCAAGCTGCTATTTAGATCAAAGTTAAGGGGGTGGGCTACTGTGGAGGTCCCATTTTAAGGAGACAGGGCATTGTAGAGTCAGTGTTAAGGGGTGGGGGGGGCTGTGGAGTTCACTGTTGATATCTTTTAGCAACATACACAAACATTAAACAAAACAGATCAATTATACCAAGGTGAAGCAGGGTCCTTCTGCTAGTATTATATAACTGAAATTGATGGGGCCCCATAGCAAAATGAGATGGGGCTCCTACCACTTAATATACGAAAATGAATACCAGTATAAGTAGCAATAAGTAAAGTTATTAAACATGAGCAAACCTTTGCAGATTCAGTTTGGTTCAGATTCGCCAAATTCTTTGACCCTTTCAGCCCCTAAGGTTTTTCCGTTTTCGTTTTCAACTCCCTGCTTTTCCTGAGCCATAACTTTTTTTATTTTTACATTCACATAGCTGTATGAGCGCTTGGTTTTTGTGGGACAAATTGCATTTTCTAATGCTGCCATTTAATTCCAAATGGGGCTTTGTTTTGATTACATTCCCTATGCAGTAAAACTGACTGTTACTTTCATTCTCCAGGTCAGTACGACTAAGACAATGCCACATATGTGTAGTTGTTTTTTTGCATTTTAATACTGAAAAAAATAAATAAATAAAAGTTTGAAAGTTTTTTTCGCCAATCTGACTCCTATAACTTTTTTGCAATTATGTGTACAGAGCTGTTTAGGGCTCATTTTTTTCCCGGGGTAATCTGTGCTTTTCATTAGGATCACTTTTTATTAAATTTTTTGGGGGAGGTGAAGCGATCAAAAAACTGAGAATCACCCACTTTTTTTTACTTTTCACCATTTGCCATATGGAATAAATATTTTTATAGTACGGGCGTTCTCGCACGTGGCAATGCACATGTTTATTTTTTTTTTATTTTCTATGTATTTTGATTTTGGGGAAAGAGGGATGATTTGAATATTTATATTTTTAAAAACATGTTTGTTTGTTTGTTTTTCATACTGCGCCTCTCATAGACTCTGGATAGGTGATCAGTGTCTGATTGGTGGGAGTCCGACAAACGGGGCCCCCATCAATCAGCTGTTTGAGAAGGGAGCGGCTCTTGCAGCAGTGCCGAGACATTGTACAGTATAATGACTGTGCTTAGTATAGCAGCTCAGCCCTTTTCACTTCAATGGGGCTGAGCTATGCCTAGGCCATGTGACTAATGATCGTAACGTCACACGGCCTAGGAAAATCTGGAGAAGTGCTGCTGCCTTCTCAAACAGCTGATCGGCTCCAGGTGTCGGACCCCCACCAGTCAGATATGCCTGAGGATCCAGTTCTGTTTGACTCAGCCCCCTCCCCACTAAGGCGATTGGGTGTAGTGGCTGCTGTCACTGTCATCATCATCCTCATCATCCTCCAACTGCATCCTCTGACTCCTCCGCCTCCTCTAGTGGCAACATCTCATCCTCTTCCTCCCTTATTGGAGTTTCTCCTTGTGGATCCCCAACAACTACAGGGTGGACAGAAAGATGTGTTAGATATTCTTCTGCCTTTGTACCCTGCTGCATGTGGGTCAACATCTCTTCTAAGATAAAAATGAGGGAAATGAAGGACAATTGTGGCATGAACAGCATTAGCTGCCATTTTCTAACCTCCAATGCATGCTCCCTGCTGAGGCCACACTAAGTTCAGAGTGGCTATGACACGGTGAGAATTGTTGCGCTGACCACCTTGCCCAGTTGGAGTTGGCGGGGTGACAGCCAGTGGGATGTTTGCTGTTTGATATACTTTAGCAAATGCTCGCCGGTGTGGCTATTCTCACTGATGAACTATATCACTGCATGGCAATGATTAACACATAATTGGAAAAAGGGAGAGCAGGAGCAACACTGTATCCTGCTGTGGTTTTGGACGGGAGCATATCCATGTAGGAGGAGGTGGATAAGTTACTGGTGTGGTAGCCCGGCTGGAACAATAGTGAGGAGGTTAAAAAGACCTGACCTTGTTGCTAGAATATTGCCTCACCTCTTCCAGAAAAAGAACATTAAAAGACACGTACAGTACTGTCCCTGTCCGTAAAAGCTGCTCCAGGTGTTATATAATAAAGTTTTATATGTAAATATATGTAAATAAAGTGTTATACAATAAAGCTTTTGTGCAATTTTAACACCCACATGGGCAAGTTGCTAGCCGCGCAGTTCCAGCCATACCATTTAGTTGTGGTAGATATAGCGCACTTCCGCATCGGTGTGGATCTTCTCACTAAGCAAAAAAAGGGTATTGCCGCTATATGACAAATTTAACTCTTGTCGGTCGGCAACTGTGGCGTACTTCTGTCAATAAAATAAAAATGTTCCCAAATACCAATCCGTACTGTGAGCGCTGCAGGTCTTTCAGTGGAGTGGGTTCAGTTCACACTTTAAAGCGATCAAACAGAAGACAAAGACTATGCTGCTCCTGATTCCAGAGGCACTTCCAATCACCATCAAGCCGAATGCAAATCTTTCGATGTAGCCACACATCAATGATACAGCAGGATGTATAAAGGGTGGGCCATTTATATGGATACACCTAAATAAAATGGGAATGGTTGGTGATATTAACTTCCTGTTTGTGGCACATTAGTATATGGGAGGGGGGAAACTTTTCAAGATGGGTGGTGACCATGGCGGCCATTTTGAAGTCGGCCATTTTTTATCCAACTTTTGTTTTTTCAAGGGGAAGAGGGTCATGTGACACATCAAACTTATTGAGAATTTCACAAGAAAAATAAGGGTGCATTTCATTTGAACCATTCAATGGACAGTTCACTTCTGGAGCATTCACTTTCATCAAAAGGCTTGGATTCCTGACAACGCTCCCAGCTGTCTTTCTGAACTTTCTTACGTCCATGACATTTCCCAGGGTGATTCGACCCACAGGGTTTCCAGGGCGTTTGTCCTTCATCAACATCATTAGCACCCCTAGGACCTCTGTCTTCATCCCCACCTCTCCTGTAACCTCTATCATGTTCACCACTTTCCCATTAACTACAGTCTTTGCCCAATCCTCTATGTGATGTCCGCTCCTCATCAAAGGCCCCTTCTTGGTCCACATTCATCGTCAAAACCACAGTGAGGACCTCGATCATCATCAAAACTTCTCGGGGGTCCATTCTCAAAGCCACACCTGTGACCCCAGTCCTCGACAATGCAACACCTGGAACCCCTTTGCTCATCATAGCCACATCTTGGACCCCTATCCTTGTCAAAGCAACCCCTGTCCTCATCAAAGCCATACCCAAGACCCCTCTCCTCGTCAAAGCCCCACCCGGGACCCCTGTCCTCGTCAAAGCCACGCCTGGGCCTCCATCTGAGCCTGCTGCATCATGACCTGCTGTTGCTGTGCCATGGACTGTTGTTGGACATTTAAAACGTCTTATTGTCTATTTTTATCTTCTGCCTGTAATCTCCTCTGCTCCATGGCCTGTTATTGTGCATTGGCCTGCACCAGCTGCTTTATAATTTCCTCCACTGAACTCAATGAACTTTGCTTAGCAGCTGCAGTTTTTACCCAGGACATACAAACACCAAACTGTGACTTCCACGGCCTCCTCTACTTCCAACTCCACTTGGATCTCCGCCTCTTTATTTTTATGTTTTTATGTTATTTTAAGTCATTTCCCAATTCACATTTGTTTGCAGGGCAGTTGAACTGCTCTTACCCCCATTTTGAATACTTTTGCAGCTTCTTTTCAGCCTTATAGTTCAGGTCCCCATTGACTTCTATGAGGTTTGGGGTTAAGTTCGGGTCAAGTTCAGGACCCGAACCGAACTTTGAAACAATCACTTGAACCCCTTGAACACGAACATCCACTGATCTGTTCATCGTTACTCCTTGGTACCCTTCCCAATTCCCTACTTTGTATTTGCCCTGGCCACTCTTGCTACCATTGCCCCTTCCACCACCACCACAAGAGCCATTACTCTCTACTACACTACTTCACTGTTTATTATCACTATTCTGTGACATCACTGTGTACATTACTTCTGTATTGTGACATCACTGTTTCCAATTTCCCACTGTTATTACTTCATTGATCTCATTATCCTATTATAATTACATCACTCTGTGCATTATCCCACTAGTTATTTATCATCCCTGTACTGTGACATCAATGTGTGCGTTAAGGGAAACCAAGCAATAACTTTTCTGAACTCTCTGCTAAACGTGGTTGGAGTGGTGCCCCATTTTTCGTTTTGCGTGGTGCACTATATTTATTTGTTACACCCCTGGTTCTTATCACAGTATATAAGTGGGTTTTGTTTGCAGACTTTTTTAGCAGATAGAGCCGCAGAACATCATCCTTCCAGGTAACAAGTACAAAGCAGAATGGTTTTCTGCTCATTCTGCACATGCACCTCCCTGTATACTGCCCTATGATTGGTTGATCAAGCTCATCTGTCATGCTCTGAGCCAATCAGGGCAAGCCCACCCCCACTGCCTCCCAGTGTCACGTGACCATCCTTTTTCCTCCTGCTTGATTTTGCCTGGCAACATGCACAGTAAAATGACACTGTATTCTATTTTGGTGAATAAAAGCTTGAAGACATCTGAGTACTACAGCATTTTCTTCCTTTGCTATACCTGGGGGCTCAACAGGTTGGAACCCAGCGCTGCAAGCACCACCGCCAAAGCTATGTAAAACTTCTAGGTGAACTGATGAATGAGCTGAGGTAACTTAAAGGGGTTCTGTAGTTCTTTACAACTGATGATCTATCCTCTGGATAGATCATCAGCATCTGATCGGCGGCGGTCCGACACCCGGGACCCTCGCCGATCAGCTGTTTGAGAAGACAGCGGCGCTGCAGGAGCGCCGCGGCCTTCTCTGTGTTTACCGCAGGCCCAGTGATGTCACGACTAGTATCACTGGCCTGGGCGGGGCTAAGCTCCATTCAAGTGAACAGAGCTTAGCCCCGCCCAGGCCAGTGAAACTAGTCGTGACGTCACTGGGCCTGCAGTAAACAGAGAGAAGGCCGCGGCGCTCCTGCAGCGCCGCTGCCTTCTCAAACAGCTGATCTGCGGGGGTCCCGGGTGTCGGACTGCCGCCGATCAGATGCTGATGATCTATCCAGGGGATTAATTAAATATTGACAGCTTTTCAAATTATCCAATGGTTCCTCAGTACCATGCAGTTGGTTTGGTACTTTTTGTGCTGTGGACTGTGGTAGTGGGATGTGGTAGTAGACGTACAGTTGGGGTGATGTAATTTAGAATGACATATTAACACTGTGCTCAGTGATTGGCCTCTGCAGTGATGAGATGAAGCATGATTGCTGGCGTGGTGTAAACATGCATCGATTGGGAACCGGGCATCCATTGACACAGGAGATTTGATAGGAGAGTTCAATGTCTTATATTTTAATCTCTTTAACATTGTACACATCCGATCAACAGTGCGACACATGACACCAGCAGTCATGGGAATATAAATTGTACTGTACTTGTAGACTTTTAGTCCTAAAGTCAATGAACAATTTAATATCCAAAATTCCCCTCACATGTAGAAGAAGGAAGAATTGTATCACTTACATTCACCTCTAGTAAGAGTGCAATCTCGACCTTTACAACACTTATTGACCATCCTGAAATAGCTATTGTTCCTGCTCATGCTGAGGGTCAGGTTGCACTCAGATGGAGAAACGCATGACTTGATCCCGAGAAGAATCTTTTTCCCATCTACAAAAAAAACCAGAAACAATTATTTTCGTAGGCCGGCTGCACACATTGTGGAATACATGTGGTTTCTCCTTCCGGTTTGTCATGTGGAAAAAACGCAACGTATTACAGTACCAGCAAAGTGTATGACATTACACAAATCTCAGGTACACTTTGCAGATATTTTCTGTGCAAAAATTGACCTGCCACTCGGATTTCAAAATAACATGTTATTTATGTATGCGGTTTTAGATGTGGATTTCACCCTTTTCAATGGAAGGTTGAGATCTGTGGAAAAACCGCATCACACAGGTGAACGCACATAAGATTTGCATCATGCGGGTCTTATGTACATTCACCAACACCCATGTAATCTATGAGTCAGCCTGCAGCACCACCACAGGAGAAATGAACAGTGTCCATGGAAATCCATACAGGAGTTTGTCTATGTGATGCAGGACAGGACAGCACCTCCAGAGTCAGAGATGTTCTATGTAACTACTCTTCACTCTGGCTTATACATAAGGATCCAGAACAGAAGAATCAACCGTTCTAGTAAAGGGAGCCTGGCACCAGGAAATTCACTGATGAACCAGGCCTTGTAGGACTATCTCTGCTAAACATACTGTAACTATAGCTTTCACTTAGCGATCTGTTGCTTATTGTTGTAGAAAAATATTTTAATTCATATGCAAATACGCATCTTAGTGCCTTGAGGGCGGTCCCAAGCTTTGCTCCTCTTGCTTCCCCCACCTCTCCTTCATTAACAGGTCTGGTTCTTGGTTCTTTTTGATTGAACATTCCTTTTTCTCCAGAATGAAGCAATGGTCATTAGGAGAAAGGCTCAGTTAGCCCTATGAGGCATTCTGCCTGGTGTAACTGTGCATTTCATGGTGACACACTCCTTATAATTCAGAATTGTCTTATCAGGTATATAGAATGGGATTGTGGCATAGTGATAAGAGGTGAGGGCATTATATTTGTCACAATCTCTAGGATTTTAAAAATCTTGCAGACAGCAAAAATTAAAATTTTCTCTTAATCTACATCATTTTGGTTTTTCGAGGTTACAATTTAATTCCTTGTAGTGGACATCCCACCCCACTCCACCACTCCACACACATAGATACATACAGTATCAAGTCAAATGTTTTACATATTAGCTAGAGATAATGAAATCAATTTTAGACTAACTGAATTTAAGAATTTTCTAGAGATGAGCGAATCATGCAAAATTTTATTTGCCAAACATTCGCCGAACTTTTCCTAAGATTCGTATATTCGACGAATAGATTTGTTGAATTTGCGTACAAAATATACGTAATTATATGGCTTTTAGCGAACATTTGCGCACTAATAATGAACGTTCAGGTAATAACGGTACGCAACCTCTTTGAACACGTACGCATAAGCGTACAAATTGCGTACGAATCCTCAGCATACTATTGTCTAGCGATTACGTAATACGCAGGCACACACGAGTTGAGAGGCCGCGGCGTGCACTCCTCAGAGGCAGAGCAAAGTTTTACAAATGGCATCCAGGTGATCATCAGCATTTAGGTCTGCAGAGCTGAAATATATGATCCGTCTGATGGACCGGCAGGATTACGATGGCACACACCGCTACCCGAACCAGCATATAAAGGAGGTGATCAGCAGGTGACCCGAAGCTTGCCCCATCATTTCGACACCGTGAGGACCCCGGGCCAGATCTAGCGAAAATGGTATGATCTGAAGTTCAAGTGCCCAGAGCGGCTTAATGAGATCTGCGTAGAGATACTGCAGGGTGAGTATTGTGAATACTACAAGTAGAAGCTCCGGCTATAGGTCCTTTGGCACTTTTGCCCTGTGCAACCTTCACCTTTTTTAGAGCTTGAGGTCTGGCTGGAACTGGACCCCTTTTGCTTATCCATTCCAGACATTTTTCAATTCACTCTGTGGCTCTGCAGCTGGTCTTTGTCCCTGTATCTCCCTGTCTCTCCCTATCTCTCCCTGTCTCTCTCTCCCTGCCTGATTAATTACTAGCCCTGAACTGGCCCTGCACTTGCCCTGCAGTATCCCTGATATGTGTAATATGGATTCCCAGAGCAATTACACCCCAATTTTCACAAAACAGGTCTCAGTGTCTCAGAACTGTTTCTGCTCGTCTCAGCAGTCGCAGCAGAAGTGATGTGTCACTGGCTTACTGAGCCTGAGCCAATCAGAGCAAGCCCTGCCCACTAGGTCAGGTGACCGCTTTCTTCCTGGGCTTTTGAGCACGCTAGACGAACGAACAGTAAATGTTCGCGAATTGAATTCGTATGCAACAGCGCATAGAGTAACTTATATGTAGCAATAGCATATAATTTATAGGACAAACTACGTAGCAAATGCGTACAAAGCCAAAGCGAATCACCTAATATTCAGATTTGCTTTGCAGCTGAAAATTTCCAAGATTCGATATGAATCAACAAATCACTTTGGTCATCTCTAGAATCTTCCAAAAATGTTGTTTTATCACAAATTCGAAACTTTTGTTACTTGATGTCCACCATTTTCATAGCTGATAACAGCAAGAGAAAATGTAGAAGCAGGATCACAAGCACTGGCAGGGATGATGATATCAGAAGAGGAGGGTGTTGGTGGCCATAAAGAATGGGCAGATTTGCTTCTATTCTAGTCTGCTTGAGAGCAGGTGACACTGCTGCAGTCTCAAAAGCTGTCAGATCTAGAGTAGGCTTGGGTGGTGGTGTCAGAAATGTTGCAAGCACTGCTGATGGGGGCTCTGTGTGGGATTTTTTCTCTGCATTAAAAGCTTACAAAGCCATAGCAGTGTGCAAGCTCTGGAGGCAGAGAAAAAGACATGGCCGTACAAGCACAAATGAAGGAACTGCAGATCTCCTTCAGCACATGAAGGAGATCTGCAGTTCTTCTCAATCCAGTCATTTGTCTAGTTACCAGGTCACATTCACAAGCACTACATGGTCATTGTCACCATCACCTTCAATCAGGAGCGTAACTACCATAGAGGCAGACCATGCAACTGCTATGGGGCCCAGGGCAAGAGGGGGCCCAGTCTTAGTGGGGATTATCTCAACTTCCACTGGAGGTGAAAACTTGGTCAGGACTCTACCCTCTAAAGGAACAACTTTTAGCAAATGAAGCAGTGGAAAAAAAGGCCCAAGGGTTATTGAAAAGGGTTTAGGCGGAAACCCTTCTGTCCTGTGCGGGTGGCCTGGTTTGATCCTTGCTATGGGGCCCTTACTTCTCTATGTACACCACTGCCTTCAATATTATCAGCTTCTGATTCTTCCACAATATGTGCCCAGTAATCCACACGTATTCCAACTGAACTCCCACTTGACAAAGTTGTTGGAGGTAAAATTGCTACCATACCACTTAGTGGATTGAAACGCATCCCTGCCTTGTACTTTCACATGATGGAGAACTTGTGTCACTCCTTGGCAACATGGGTCACTTCCAAGGCTCCAAATTCCAAAACACTATCACACATGGAGCAACAATTGTGGCCATGGAGAAGACATCTTTTGCGGCCCACTGAGTCATTGTTTTGTATGGCAGTGGTGACGAGGAACCAAAGCAACAAGTCCAGATGCCATTGACATGCCCGTGATAGTCCTAGTCTGGTTTTTACTGCTGGGGGCCGGACAGGGAAGAATATTGTTCATGGTGTCTGGGGACGTCCGGTCCGGATTTCTTTGCGCCGAACTAGCAGGTTTGCTCTCCTTCACTTACTCCTCTTTGGTGGGACTTGGAATCCCAACCAGAAGATTTACTACCCTGCGGCTGCATCATCTGGAACAGATACGGTCCACACTTCTTATTCATTACGCAAGTTACAGTGTTGTGACTAATGCACAACCATATAAGGTGAGCCTCCAACATAACTGTTTGCTGTCTCCCTATGCCTACGTGCTTCACAATTGTGCGCCTTTGTCTTTGTTTCCTCTCTTTTATGAGCAAGGTCTAAGGACACCTATTATTCATATCTGGTTTTTACATTAGGCACTTATACACCTCTTTCATGTCCTTCTCAATCGACATCTTCCCATCCTGAACAGCAAAAGAGAATAGAGTTAATTCTACTCCACCTCCCTAAATTCATCTATGTAAACTGAAGCGTTGTGATGTGGTCTTGCAACAGTTACGCCTGGGCATGAGAAGCAACACTGCAGTTGCTATTGTGTGTCAAACAGCAAATTTCCCACTGAATGTCTCCCTGACATCGTCTATACACATCAGCCAAAGGATTTTCACTGCCTGAACAACCAGGTTCATTCATACATAGACTGTGCACTTTCTCTGGCAGATACCCTCAGCCCTGATTGCTCATTGGTAGTATTGTCCACCCTCAGGTGTATATTTTTAGAGAGGGTCATCAGCATGGCTTGAGGCATTGTCATATCAATGTGAGAAGATTATCATGCAGAAATGTGAAAAACATTACATTTGTGAAAATAAATCGGGCATGGAGCCATGAGAATTGTCACACACCTCTGCTGGATGCAAGTAACTAGACCTGCAACTGCTGACTGTGAGGACTGGCTACTTATTACTGGCCCAGTGATTTTACTGCCGCTGTCTGCCTGTTCATCCTGCTCCATACTGAACTGCTGCAGTTACTGCTACCACTGCTGCCACTACCACTACCCCTACAGCCACTCATCTCCTGCCTTGTCTATCTTGTTCCGTACTGTATTTCTGCTGCTGCTTCTACTTCTAGGCCTTTACAGCTGTATAACTCCAGCAGTGGACATCGTATTCCATACTGTACTATAGGTGCTGATACTACTACCCCTGCTCCTACTACTACTAGTCCTACACAGCTGCACATTTTCTGCATTTTTAATCATGTTCCATACTGCACCGCTGTAATTGTCACCACTATTGTTAGACTTGCTGCTGCTACCTCTACACTAAACACCAAACCTGTTGCTACTATCCAGAAAAGGGATCATTTTGGACAGCTTCTAAAAATAAGCCATGGCCTCTTCCATTACCACTGTGTGTATAAAGACCAGCTGGCATTTTCCTCCAAATTGGATAATTTTTGGACCACTAAAAAAAACAAAAAACAAACATTGGTTCCTCCAATAACAAAGTGTTTGTATAAACAGCAGCAACATCTGCACCACATTGATAGATTTGTATCTTGATGGTAGTAACATGAGACAGAACAATTGTAACAAACCCTCAGATATAACACCTATTATGTATCTATATAGTTTGGATCCAAGAAACATTATATAAACAGAAATGTGGCCATTCACTGACAGCAAGCATGGATATGAAAACCTGCAAGGAATTAAAATCCATAGGTTATAAGAAAGTTACCCAGGTTTTCATTTTACACTGAGTATAAGATAGGACTAATAGAGAACCTGTTGTGTTATTTTAGGTCTTTTACCATATTAACAGACGCCCCTGTATTAACGGTCCTTTACAGCAAAAAGTAAAACAGCTTGCTTCATGTTAGGCTGAGTTCACACTTCAGTTATTTGATCAGTAATTTCCATCAATTATTGTGAATCCAAACCAGGTGCGAGTCTATACACAGAGCAGGTGCAGATATTTCCATTATACCTTACCTCTGAGTTGTGTTCACTGCTTGTTTTGGCTCACAATAACTGATGGAAATAACTGAGTAAATAACTGATGTGTGAACTCAGCCATAATTACCTGTGACAAGTCATCTGCACTTCCCCGCTCTCTGAGGTATCATGCAGTCTGTCCTCTAAATGTGCCCTTCCTAGTCTGACTGACACCTCTAGGCCGGGATAAATCATTACTAGCCACATCTGGTGATATCTGAAATGTGTGCAGTGTGCTGATGAATACAAAGCCGTTACACCTCGCTCCACTGCACATGCTCCTATCTTGCCGACACATCAGTTTGCACTTTATGCTGTAAAGGACAATTTATACAGTGGCATCGTTAGAAACCTATTATTATTATTATTGTGTATAATGACATGGTGGTGGCTTAGACGCCTACAAGATGTTATCTGGTTCCCTTTATTATATAACTCACCTGTTTTGGTTTCTGAGTAGCGAACGGCAGGCACACGAGGCTGTTTACAAGGAAAGCCGAATTCTACATATTTTATGGGTGAAGAATCCGTCCGTTGACACAGGACAGTGAAACCTAAAGAGACATCACACAGTCAGCACATTGATAACACATTACATTGTTATTTGGTAAAACATTTTTTCTGCTACAATGTGACAGAGATCAGAGGTATGTGAGACTGATGTGTAAAAGCTGATCTCACACCATGAACAGGAAGAAAGGTGAGAGCTGTCCTTCAGGGACTTATTGTTCTACAGATCATACAGGGGTTAATAATTTATAAGATTATTATTATTTACTCAGAAAGGTGTACAGCACAATGAGAGATCACAGTTGGTGTTCTTCTTTATCTCTTGTCAAATTCCTCCCAAGGAATCTAGGGTGTGGTGTTTTATCAGCTAGAAATGAGCGAATTTTTCAAAATATCGATTTGGATGGTTTGCTGAATTTCCCAAAGATTTGATTTGATCTGAATTTATTTGTGATGACTAGCTATTTCCTGGCTGCAGAGAACTTTTATATTGCTGTAGAACCGTGTAAATTGCAGAAACATATAGAGGGAGTCCACTGTGGTTGTTAAAACAGCACTGTGAGTCAGTATGACACACAGATGACAGGTGTCACTCTTAGAATCACTTCACACTTCACTTATTTGGTCAGTTACGGGGCCAAAACTGACCAAATAACTCGAGTGTGAACTTAGCCTTACAGGTCAAAAGATTGTACTATAGAGTGAAAGAGCGCACTCCTTTTACACCGCTGTCAGCTGATTCCACATAGATTTCTAGAAAACATGTTCTGTTATACCCTGATACAAGTAGAGCCCCCCTGACAGAGTGGAGAGGGGGTCAGCGGTAAGTTTGTGTTGAGGTCACTGTTTTGTTTGCCCGTCTTCTAATCAGTCATAACAACCACCCCAAAAAATAGATCCTGTCTTTTGATCATCTGACTTTACAAGGTCAGCATTTGGTTAGTAATCCATCAGTATTGCTAAATCCAAAAAAAAAAAAAAATGGAGTGGATCCAAAACAGAGATGACACATGATAGGAAAGTTTGCATGTCTTCTGGGAGGGTGAAAACCTTATCATGAGTCAACACAGTGGACCAGTTACACAATGTTGAGGTGGCAGCCACATGAGGAATCACGAGGAGTCAACACAGTGGCCCAGTCACAGAGTGGTGAGCAGGGGCGGATTGGCCATAGACCTTACAGGGAAATTTCCCGGTGGGCTGATGCCCAGGGGGCCATCTGGGCCGTCCTAATTGCCAGCAAGTGGAAGTTTTTGAGGATGTATTTTGTTTCTACTGGCAGTATTTTGTGATGGACTGTGGTATTTGGCTCTGTTGGGGCGGTATAATGTGCCACAATATGGTATTGCTGGCCCTGCCTTCCATCAATTTGGACCCAACTACAAAATGGGGCCACTTTTAGTATTTTTTCCAGGGCCACTTTAAGTCCCCAGTCCGCCCCTGGTGGTGAGGGTGGGAATTGCATGAGGAATTGCATGAAGAGTCAACACAGTGGCCCAGTGACAGAGTGGTAAGGGTGGGAATTGCATGAGGAATTGCATGAGGAGTCAATACAGTGGCCCAGTCACAGAGTAGGGAGGTAACAGCAGTGGCAGTGTTAGTACAGGATGGTGTGTGGTAGTAGGAGAACATGGCATCAGAGGCATCAGGTGTGTCGCATCATAATAGTGGCTGAAGAGGATGGCCAGAAGAAACATGTCTCTTTTCACAAAGTTTGGGTGTGGCACCCAGAATGATCTAGGCTGATGCATCAGGCACTGGCATATGTAAATCCTGGCTGATCCATGTCTGATTCATCTTAACAAAGGTCAGTCTCCACACATTTTGGGTGGACCGGGCAGGAAAGCTTGTCCAGGGCAAACTTAGCCAGTTGCGGCCTTGAATCAAGTTTGGCTGCCCAGTAGTCCAGGGCATCTTGTATCTGCGGTGGCAGGGTTCAGTCTAAATATGTCACCACCTTTGGGCTATTTTCAGGATGTCTTGCAGATGGGTGGAAGACCTCAGGAACCACTTTTAAAACCACATTAAACATGTGCTCCGTGCAGGGTGCATGGCTCAATGTTCTTCCCGTTGTCGGTGACCATGGTTTCCATTTTCAGTTGGTGAGGAGACAGCGAGGATTTGATTCCTTGATGAGGACGTGGGGCAGTTCCTCCCCTTTGTGACTCTGTTTGCCCAGGCATACCAGGTACAGAACAGCATGACACCACCATGCCCTGCACATGTGGTATGCTGGAGGAGCACTCTAACTTGTACCTGGGGTGGAGGCTATGGACACGTTGGAGGATGAGAAGGCAGAGGAGGAAATTTGCACAGGGCCCAGAGCTTGAGAGGTGGCAGTGCCGTCACCTGGCCTAGTTGCTGGTGTGGCAGAAACCACATTTACCCAGCAAGCCATGAAGGACACATGTTGTCCTTAACTGTAGTTACAGCTCCACTCATCAGCACTGCCTTGAACTTTAGCAGACACCAACTGGCCCACCTTTTTTTTAACATAGATTTGAAGGGCTGGTACTGCCTTTTTGGAGAAGAATTGATGGCTTGGGACTCTCCACCTTGGCTCGGCACAAGCCATCAGTTCTCTGAAGGTGCAGTGTCCACCACATGGAAAGAGAGGGACTGCAGTACCAGCAACTTGGCTAGGAGCATGTTCAGCTTCTGCTCCGTTGGGTGAGTGCACGCATACTGTTGTCTTTTTGCAATGGCCTCTGTGATCGATTCCTGATGAGTGACTAGGAGGAGCATCAGGACCATTAGATGATGGGAAGGAAACACAGCTCCCTTCTGCTGAGGTGGTGGAGCCTTGACTGCTGGAGAAGGGGTGCGGGCCACTGGGTTATGCAGCGGTTGCTGCGTCAGGCTGTACCACTACATTAGCGCCGCAGTTTTCCCAGGCCACTTTATGGTGATGCTACATGTGTTGACACGGGGCTGTGGTTCCCACACCTCAAATATGGCATTTTCCTGGCACAACTCTGAGCTGACTGCCTGCTACCACTGCCTCCATGAACCCATGCACTGCTACTTCTTTCTGGAGAGGTATGCTTCTGCTTGGCAGACGGTTTAGCCTGTGAAATTTTGGCTCCAGACCTCACACTGCTGCCACCCTGTTGACTCACAGTCACACTGCCACCTTGCTGGCTTAGCCACTGCCTCATGATCAAGCTGCCACCCTCTTCTCCTTATGATGATGAAGTCCCTTCTTCATCCGGATCCCACGTGGAATTGGCTACATTATCATCCACTACTGTCTACACCTCATTGATGTCATTTTCACCAGTCTCAGAGCCACGTGCCTGATCGCTTGCAACACCAGCTCCCACACGACTCTCATCATCACTACTTGCCTGCCTACCGGAGGGAGCAACGGATCTCTCCTCCTCACGTGTCTGTCTGGCATACTGTACTGCAAGGGTAAAACAGCAATAATGGCAGGTCACAATTTCACACCAGCTCTGCAATTACTGATTGAGGCATCAAATTAAGTGTAAAAAAATTTGAACACCGTCAGGCTGCAATTCTACACCAACTCCTCAACTAGGGATTGACGCATAGAATTAAGTGTAAAATGTGTAATATCAAACCAGTTTTGGGTCAAAAACACAGAACAGGTGCAGATCCTTCCATTACACCTTATCTCTGAGTCAGCTTCACTACAGGTTTTGGCTAATAAAAAATTATGGAAATAACTGACCAAATAACTGAAGTGTAACTATATAGCTCAACACTGGTTTTATCAGACTTCACTTTCATCCCAGAAGCAAAGATGGATGGATGTCCTTAAATATAAACTAAATACAAACTAAAACTGTTTGAATCAGACTGCAATTTCACCCCAGAATCACGGATGAATGGAAGTACTTATAGATACAAAATTAACACCCCAAAACTGGTTATATCAGACCATAATTTCACCACAATAACAGAATCAAGGAATACTGGAATTACTGATGTATCAAAGAATGCAAACAACCTAAAATCAGTAGTATGAGAGCAATTTGGATCCCCTGTTAGTGCAGCAAGGTGTAATAGAATCACTACTATTACTCAGGCTTTACGATATCCTATTGGTCAATGCTCTCTCCCTATAGTGTGAATAATGCCTCCCTTTCCTTTCCCTACACTATAAATGATCTTTCCCTCCCTGAACTGCTCAATCATTTTTTTTTTTTTGCAGAATAAAGATTTTCCTAAACACTGTCCCTAGTGCCTGTCACATCTCTCCCTGCACTAAGCACACTGGAAAATGGTGGAGACCAAGATGGCTGAGGCTATTTATAGGGCTGTGACATCACAGTGCTGGCTGGCTGCTGATTGGCTACATGCATGACATTGTGAGTGATCCTTCATTCTCGGGGTTCTTAACTCCTCATTCTAACATGTGCAGCAGCTATTTTAAAAAATAGTATCATTTGTTACCACAAAGCACAAGGAAATTTGACTTCAGGACAAATTCAGTTTTCCTGAAATTTAGATGGAATTCCACTTCGTCAACTTTGATTCGCTCACCTCTAGTATCAGCGAATAATGAGAGCAGATCCCAGCAGTGTGGCTTTCTGTAAGGTGACAGATGGTGATTTTGTCAACATTCAGCTGTCTCAAGTTACTACCGAGGTCTTTGGGGATGACACCTAGTTTACCGATTACCACTGGTATCACACCTGCTGGTTTGCAGTTTCTTAAATCTTTAGGGATCATTTATTAAGCTGAAATACACTTGTATCAGCCATATTTCAGGTGTAGATTGCGGCGCAACAGTTAGGGAGATGCAGAGAGCGATGAGGAGAAAGCAGAACTACTAATTAGTCTTTTCTTTACTGTTTTCACTGAGGAAAATAAACGGTCAGGTGAAATGCAGAATGTACAAGTAAATTCCCCATTAAAAGTGGCCTGTAGAAGGAAAAAGTACAGCAGTGCAAATCGCCAGGACCGGATGGC
>ONZH01023105.1:0-31424 GCA_900303285.1 Rhinella marina | reverse complement strand
CATCTAGGCCTCGCCACGGGAGCTTCACTACGTGAAACAGTTTGCTGCTGATGCACCAGCTCTGGCCCTGCTTCTCCCTCTGGCCACACCACTGCCTCTTACAACCTGTTCTGGTGCAGTACTCGCCTCCGCCTCAGAAGCACTGTCTTCACTCGGCATATCAACCCAGCTCGGGTCAGTTACTTCGTCATCCTCCGATTCCTCAGTCTGCTCCCCCCTCGGAATTCCTCCCTTAACAACAACTTCACCACTGTCTGACAACCGTGTCTCCTCATCGTCTGACACCTTTTCACACAATTCTTCCACTAAGTCAACATTGTCATCATCACCCACAGACTGCGACAGTTGGAAAACTTGGGCATCGGGAAAGAGGTCAGCAGCAACCTGAGAAGTGGTTTGTGACTCTGGGAAGGGTCCAGAAAACAGTTCCTAAGAGAATGCCGAATCGCATTCCAAATTTTCCTGGGAGGGGGCAGACTGGGGGGAAGGAGGTTGAGGTGGAGGAGCCATAGGAGTGCTCCCTTGGGTAACGTGAGTGGACTGCGTGGAAGACTTACTGGTGGACAAATTACTTGAAGCATTGTCCGCAGTCCACGACATCAGCTGTTCACACTGTTGTGGTTTCAACTGTCCTCTACCACGTGTCTCTGTAAGTTGAGACATGAAGCTACGGAGTGTAGCTCTGCGGCGTTCCACAGCTCCCTCATCAGCAGGTACTGTCTCACCCTGCCCAGGACCACAGCCTCTGCCCCCTGCAGTAATTGAATGCCCACGCCCACGCCCTCGTCCTCGTCCCTTAGCTCTGGGGTTTAACATTTTCTGTATATATTCAAGTGTATGATATAAAAAAAAAATAAATAAACGGGCCTGGTGTACTGAAACCCACAAACTTGTTCAATCTGGTTGTATTCTGTGACGTACAGAAAGTGTTACCTGGACAGTATATACGGATTGGAGCAAGTGTGCTGAACTGTGACACACAGAAAGGTTACACGCAGCTGAGTAAAATGGATTTGTATCACTGAGCTAAAACAACTAAAAAACTAATTTTTTTATATATTTTGTTTTTTATATATATTTTTTTTAATTTTGTTTTTTTGGGAACGTGACGTGCAGGAACTATCGGAGACCTTACTCACACCCTGTTAACGGTGGCTATTTAGACTGCGACCCAGACAAATGTCGCACGGAGATATTTTGGATCAAGCTGTATATGTTATTGGTAGCAAATGACTTGGTTGTATTCTGTGACGTACAGAAAGTGTTACCTGGACAGTATATACGGATTGGAGCAAGTGTGCTGAACTGTGACACACAGAAAGGTTACACGCAGCTGAGTAAAATGGATTTGTATCACTGAGCTAAAACAACTAAAAACTAATTTTTTTATATATTTTGTTTTTTATATTTTTTTTTTAATTTTGTTTTTTTGGGAACGTGACGTGCAGGAACTATCGGAGACCTAACTTACACCCTGTTAATGGTGGCTATTTAGACTGCGACCCAGACAAATGTCGCACAGAGATATTTTGGATCAAGCTGTATATGTTATTGGTAGCAAATGACTTGGTTGTATTCTGTGACGTACAGAAAGTGTCACCTGGACAGTATATACGGATTGGAGCGAGTGTGCTGAACTGTGACACACAGAAAGGTTACACGCAGCTGAGTAAAATGGATTTGTATCACTGAGCTAAAACAACTAAAAAAATATTTTTTTTTTTTTTTTTTTTTTAAGTTTAGTTTTTTTGGGAACGTGACGTGCAGGAACTATCGTAGAACTGACTGACACCCTACTGACGGTGGCTATTTAGACTGCGACCCAGACAAATGTCGCACAGAGATTTTTAGGATCAAGCTGTATACGTTATTGGTAGCAAATTACTTGGTTGTATTCTGTGACGTACAGAAAGTGTCACCTGGACAGTATATACGGATTGGAGCGAGTGTACTGAACTGTGACACACAGAAAGGTTACACGCAGCTGAGTAAAATGGATTTGTATCACTGAGCTAAAACAACTAAAAAAATTTATTTTTTTAATATTTTTTTTTAGTTTAGTTTTTTTTTTTGGAACGTGTCGTGCAGAAACTATCGTAGAACTGACTGACACCCTACTGACGGTGGCTATTTAGACTGCGACCCAGACAAATGTCGCACAGAGATTTTTAGGATCAAGCTGTATACGTTATTGGTAGCAAATTACTTGGTTGTATTCTGTGACGTACAGAAAGTGTCACCTGGACAGTATATACGGATTGGAGAGAGTGTGCTGAACTGTGACACACAGAAAGTTTACACGCAGCTGTGTGAAATGGATTTGTATCACTGAGCAAAAACAACAAAAAAACTAATTTTTTTGTATATTTTGTTTTGGATTTTTGTTTTTTTTGGAACGTGATGTGCAGAAACTATCGTAGAGCTGACTGACACCCTACTGACGGTGGCTATTTAGACTGCGACCCAGACAAATGTCGCACAGAGATTTTTAGGATCAAGCTGTATACGTGACAGGTAGCAAATGACTTGGTTGTATTTTGTGACGTACAGAAAGTGTCACCTGGACAGTATATATGGATTGAAGTGAGTGTGCTGAACTGTGACACACAGAATGGTTCCACACTGCTGTGTGCAATGGATTTGTATCACTGAGATATAACATAAAAAAAGGGGGTTATATATGGCAATAGCTGCACTACTAGTGCCAGCCAGCCAGCCAAGCCAGGAGACCAAAAAAAAATGTCTTCTAGCCCTTAGAAGGGCTGTTGGGTTCTTTGTGGGTGATTCCTGCCTAACAAAGAACTAAATGCAGGCCCTAACACTGTCCCTGAAAGGCAGCAGCTCTATCCCTAACGACATCCAGACAGCATCTGAGCCGAGCACCGCGGCCAGTCAGTAGTATATTCCAGGGTCACCTGATCAGGCCAGCCAACCCCTGCTATTGACATGTAAGGGCCCCACGTGATGCTGGGTGTACTGTAGAGTCTCCTGGCTTGTGATTGGCTGTGTTTATAGGCGCCAAAAAAGCACGATGCGGAAGTTGCCATTTCCTCGAGCATTGCGAGATACTCGTCCGATCAGCGAGCACTTACGAGTACCCTAATACTCGAACGAGCACCAAGCTCAGACGAGTATGCTCGCTCATCTCTAGTCATTATCTTGTTGGAAGACCCATGACCTGGGAACGAGACCAAGTTTTCTGACATTGGACAGCAAATTTCACTCCAGAATGTCTTAATAGTCTTGATATTTCATTGTACCCTGTGCCAGATGCAGCAAATCAGCCCCAAAACATAACCAAGACTCCTACTTGTTTAACTGTAGGTACAATGTTCTTTTCTTTGTATGCTTAATTTTTGTGTCTATGAACATAGAGTTGATGTGACTTTTCAAAAAGCTCCAGTTCTGTCTTATCTGTCCAAAGTATGTTCTCACAGAAATTTTAAAATTTCTGATCTCTTTGGAAGTTGTTCTATGCTCTTTGGTCACCATTCATTGTATCTATCTATTCAATTTGTCATCAATTTTCCTCTTGTGGCCACCTCCAAGGAAGTTGGCAACCTTAAACTTCTGAATAATATGTTCAACTGTAGTGACACAAACATCAAGCTGTTTACAGATGTTCTTATAGCCATTACATTTAACATGATTGTCTATAATTTTCTTTCTAATCTCCTAAAACAACTTTCTCTTTATCTTTCTTTGGTCCATGTTGAGTGTGGTACACGCTGTGATACCAAACAGAACAGTGAGTAGTTTTAACCCTTTAAATAGGAAGACAGACTAATGACAAAGTTGAAGACATCTGTGATGGTGGTTACTGTACACACCTTAGTTTAATATGTGCCTATATTCAAATTATTTTCAATCTTTTCTAGGGGTACCATTTTCTAGGAGTTCCAACTTTCATCACTTTGTTAAAATTACTCTGTTGAACCACAATTGAAAAGCCATGTCTTATTTTCATTAGCTTATTTTCGGTACATTTTTATTCATTATTACTTTTGTCAGTTGCAAATTATTTCAGTGGCCATTGTGGGTTTTAATTTCTTTTAACAAAAGGGAACCAACAATTTAGTGCACGTTTGTATTAGAGCAGGCAATGTATGCATGACTTTAAAGGAGTAAGGAAAAAGAATAAAGAAAAGTTTATAGATCCCTTTTACTGTAGGTCCCTTTAAGCAGGGCTATGACTACTCTTTATTCACATAGGTATGAATTAAATAGGTATCGCATAGGTATGAATTAAATTGAGGTACAGAGTGTGTTTAGAGAAACCACTTACATTTTATGTTTCATGTTTTATGTGTTTTTATATAATGTGTATAGAAATGAAAGCTTTTCTGTTATGAGTTCAAAGAACTTAGGCTACATGAAGCCTTATGTGTGTTAATTTAATTTGATCCAAATTTATTTGTGATAAATCGTGTTAAAAATCAGCTATTTAAACGTTGCAGAGAGCCTATATATTGGTGTAGAATACTGTGCATTGCAGAAACATGCCTAGGTAGTCTGCTGTGGTAGTGAAACAGTTACTTGAGTCTGTATGACAGGCGGTTGACAGACATCACTGTTAAAATAGCTTCATACTTCACTTATTTAGTCTGTTACGGGGCCAAAACTGACCAAATAACTCAACTGTGAACTTATCCTTATAGGTCAATGTTAGCATCAGGTATATAGAACCATGCAGTGGCCCAAGATTGTACGATAGAGTGAAAGAGCGTTCTCCTTTTGAACCATCGTCAGCTGATTCCACATAGTTCTAAAGAACCTGTTCTGTTACGCACTGAAACAAGTAGTGCCCTCATGACTGAGAGGACAGGGTGTCAGCGGTCAGTTTGTGTTGACGTCACTGTTTATTTTGCCTATTTTTCTAATCTGTCATAAGAACAACTCCCAAAAAACGGATCCTGTCTTTTGAGCATCCACCTTCACATGGTCAGGATTTGGTCAGTAATCCATCAGTATTGCTAAGGCCACCCCCCCACCACAAAAAAAAAAATACATAGGTGGATTCAAAACAGAGATGACACTTGATTTGGAAGTTTGCATACCTTCTGTGTTTTATACCCACTCGTGCTTTTGGCTTCCAAATAATGAGCATATCCTGGTGCAAAATAGGGACCATAAAATACAGGCCTTATGGATGCTCCAAAGAAATGATCTGTTGTGTTTATCAGTTTTCCATCCTTCTGTCGGATCAGAAGAAGGGTAAAATAATTAGTGATTCAGCAAGGTCAAACAGGGACAATGGTGGCCCTGTCATAGAGTGGTGAGGGTGGCAAACGCATCAGGAATCAACACAGTGGCCCAGTCACAGAGTGGTGAGGTGGCAGCTGCATGAGGAGTCAACATAGTGGTTAGTCACAGAGTGGTTAGGGTATCAAATGCATGAGGACTGGGAGTCAACATACAGTAGTGTCCCAGTCACAGAGTGATGAGGTGGTAACCACATGAGAAGTCAACATAGTGGTCAGTAACAGAGTGGTGAGGGTAAGAGTCAACACAGTAGACCAGTCACAAGGTGGGGGGAAACAACTCAAGATGGTGGGTAGCAGTAGGAGAATATGGCAGCAGAGGAGAAAATGGCAGTCAGGCATGTGGCATCAGGTGAATATTAGCATCAGAATAGTGGCTGAAGCAGGTGGCCAGAAGAAACAGGTCTCTTTTGACAAAGTTTGGGTGTGGCACCCAGAATGATCGAGTCTGATACATCAGGCACTGGCGTATCGAAGTCCTGGCTGATCCACGCCTGATTCATCTTCACAAATGTCAATATCTTCACATTTTGGGTGGAAAGACGAGTTCTCCTTGTGGTAACTATGCCCTCAGCTGCACTAAACACCTGCTCCAATGGCACACTACTGGCCAGGCAGGAAAGCTTATCCAGGGCATACTTGGCCAGTTGCAGCCACAAATCAAGTTTGGATGCCCATTAATCCAGGGGATTTTGATGTCTTCTGCTGGTACTTCTGCCACGTTACAGAAGTTTTAAAACTTCTGATTTCTTTGGAAGTTGTTCTATGCTCTTTGGTCACCATTCACCTCCTAAAACATTTTGGCCACTGCCTGTTCCCTTAGAAGTCCAACTGTATGTTGGACATACTGTACTGTAACTATAAGAGTAAAAGAGCAGTAGTGTCAGGCCACATTTTCCCACCTGAAACAAGGATGAATGGATGTGCTTGTATAAAACAAAAAAAGTAAACACCCCAAAAATTGTAATATTAGGCCACAATTTCACACCAATTAGACAATTAAGGATTAACGGTTTGAATGATACATAAAAGAATGCGAACCCCTCCCCCATATTCTGTAGTGTCAGACCGCAGTTTCACCCCCAATAACAGATTTAAGGATTACTGGAATTACTATTGTATCAAAGAATAGCTCCTATTAGCCAGGCCTTACACAGTTCAATTGTCCCTGCTCTCTTCCCTATAGTGTGGATAATACCTCCCTATTAATAAAGTCTTTCCTAAACACTGTCCCTGGTGCCTGTAATGTCTCTCCCTCCTTCATGTTCACTGGAAAATGGCGGAGACTTTTTATAGGTCTGTAACATCACAGGGGCTGGCTATCTGCTGATTGGCTGTCTGCATGGTATCATAGTTGCTCCATCATTCCCGGGCTTCTTACTTTCTCTTTCTAACATGTGCCGCAGCCATTTTAGGAAAAATATGATTCATTACCACAAAGCATGAGGAAATTCTACTTCGGGATGTATAAAAGCAAAGACCGCACTGCTCTTTCTCTTCAGAGGCAATCAAGTTCACCCTTGCGCCAATTCAAAATTAGTCGAAATAACCACACATTGGTTTTCACGCAGGTTTTTCTTCTCCAATTCAGACCCCTATTTTTGGTCAAAACGGAAGCACCAATGGTGAAGTACCACAGACACAGAGACACACTTTTCTTTTTAATGTGAAGTACCACAGACACAGAGACACACTTTTCTTTTTAATGTACTTACAAAAAGTAAAACATCACAGGCACATCATAAAATCAGCGTTCTTCTCCCTCGTGTATCACAGGACCTAGGTTTCGCTTTCGCTTCCTCAGGGGCTCCTAATCCATCCTCTTCTGGGTGTTCTATATATCCTAATCGTATTCCCGGGCAAATCACACTCCATATATGCTACATTCTTCTTGCTAGCCAAACACAACTAGTACCCCTCTTTTATAACAAGACATCTCTTTCTTTTAATAGTAACTCTGTTATTCATTTTTTTCCGGTCACGTGATGTTTTCATAACCAATAGAAAGCTACTACGACTATGTTCATTGATAAGGAACTGCTAACATCTCAAACCTTCCGATCACGTGATCTAAATCAGCCAATTTAGCAGTTCCTTATTAATGAACATAGTCATAGTAGCTTTCTATTGGTTATGAAAACATCACGTGACGGGAAAAAATTTACTTCTGTGCAAAATGTGGCTTGTTAAAAAAGTTTTGGTAATATTGTGTGATATTTTTTAATTTTGGTAATTTTTATTAGGATGTCTTGTTATAAAAGAGGGGTACTAGTTGTGTTTAGTTAGCAAGAAGAATGTAGCATATATGAGGAGGTAAGTTCTAGACTTGTCTGCAGCAAATCAATGGATGTTGTATATCTGGACTTCTCCAAAGCACTTCACACTGTACCATATAAAAGGTTAGTATATAGAATTAGAATGCTAGGCCTGGAAGAAAATGTCTGTATGTGGGTAAGTAACTGGCTCAGTGATAGAAAACAGAGGGTGGTTATTAACGGCACATACTCAGATTGGGTCACTGTCACTAGTGGGGTACCATAGGGGTCAGTACTGGGCCCTATTCTCTTTAATATATTTATTAATGATCTTGTAGAAAGCTTGCTCAGTGAAATATCAATTTGTGCAGATGACACTAAACTATGTAAAGTAATTAATACAGAAGAGGACAGTACACTGCTACAGATGGATCTGGATAGATTGGAGGCTTGGAGGCACAGAGAAGTGGCAGATGAGGTTTAACACTGACAAATGTAAGGTTATGCACATGGGAAGGAATAATGCAAGTCACCAGAACATACTGAATGGTAAAACAATGGGTAACACTGACATGGAAAAGGACCTAGGAGTTTTAGTAAACAGTAGAGATGAGCGAGTAGTGTTCGATCGAGCCGGTATTTGATCGAATACTACGCTATTCGGCATACTCGATTTCAATCGAGTATAACGGCGATGGCGCACTTAGAATTCGTTTCCCCTCCCACCTTCCCTGGCGCTCTTTTTCCACCAATCAACATGCAGGGGGGGTATGACAGGCCCGCGGAGCACGCTGGCAGCGCGAAAACAGCGTCTACATGGATTGGCTGGAAAAACCATGTGACCTCGAATATTAAAAACTCAGCTCTTCCTGCTCGTTCGCATATGCTGCGTGAACTTAGTCAGGGACAGAGGCTGGAGAAGGGACAGATAGGTTTTAGCTGTTGGACAGGCAGGAGCGTGATTAAAAGCCCTTATCAGGGCTACTATAGTGCAGTACAGTGATAGCTTTACTACAATATACAGTCTGCAGAGAACGGTTGCTGTATTCAGGGATAGCTGCTGGAGTAGGGACAGAGAGAGGCATTAGTGGTGTATTAGGTGCTCTGCTACATACAAAACTATATTTGGCACTACTGTTCTGCGTTCTTTTTGGCTGCAAAACCCTGTTATATACCTAGTGTGTATATGCACCATCTGATCTGGCAGTATACGGCTGTGAATTTTATTTTTTTTTTAAATATAGTTTATTTGGCTCTAGTGTTCTGGGTTCTGTGTGCCTGCAATACCCTTTTTGTATACCAGGTGTAAATACCCACCGTCTGACCTGTTAGTACACGGCTGTGTACCTAGAAATATAAAAAAAAAAAAAAAGCCTTTTCATTGGCACCTGTACTTTGCGTTCTCTTGCAAAATAATTGTATATACGTAGTGTTCATACACACCGTCTGATCTGTTTGTACACGGCTGTGTACCTAGAAATATAAAAAAAAAAAAGCCTTTTCATTGGCACCTGTACTTTGCGTTCTCTTGCAAAATAATTGTATATACGTAGTGTTCATACACACCGTCTGATCTGTTTGTACACGGCTGTGTACCTAGAATATTAAAAAAAAAGCCTTTTCATTGGCACCTGTACTTTGCGTTCTCTTGCAAAATAATTGTATATACGTAGTGTTCATACACACCATCTGATCTGTTTGTACACGGCTGTGTATCTAGAAATATAAAAAAAAAAAGCCTTTTCATTGGCACCTGTACTTTGCGTTCTCTTGCAAAATAATTGTATATACGTAGTGTTCATACACACACGTCTGATCTGTTTGTACACGGCTGTGTACCTAGAAATATAAAAAAAAAAAGCCTTTTCATTGGCACCTGTACTTTGCGTTCTCTTGCAAAATAATTGTATATACGTAGTGTTCATACACACCGTCTGATCTGTTTGTACACGGCTGTGTACCTAGAAATATAAAAAAAAAAAAGCCTTTTCATTGGCACCTGTACTTTGCGTTCTCTTGCAAAATAATTGTATATACGTAGTGTTCATACACACCGTCTGATCTGTTTGTACACGGCTGTGTACCTAGAAATATAAAAAAAAAAAGCCTTTTCATTGGCACCTGTACTTTGCGTTCTCTTGCAAAATAATTGTATATACGTAGTGTTCATACACACCGTCTGATCTGTTTGTACACGGCTGTGTACCTAGAAATATAAAAAAAAAAAGCCTTTTCATTGGCACCTGTACTTTGCGTTCTCTTGCAAAATAATTGTATATACGTAGTGTTCATACACACCGTCTGATCTGTTTGTACACGGCTGTGTACCTAGAAATATAAAAAAAAAGCCTTTTCATTGGCACCTGTACTTTGCGTTCTCTTGCAAAATAATTGTATATACGTAGTGTTCATACACACCGTCTGAACTGTTAGTACACGGCTGTGAAGGCAAAATATTGTAACCAAAAAAAAATAAAATGCGGAGGGGGGCTAGCGGAATCGGACGTGGACGAGGACGGGGGCGCGGAAATGCTGTTGGTGGCCTTGTTGAAGCCAGTGGGGATACAATGCGTGCTGGTGAGGGTCAGCCAGGATCCCACTCATCCAGAATCCCTGCCTTTATGGGACAGTTAAGCAGGGGGCGGGTTACACCGCTGTTGAGGCCTGAGCAGGTTGAACAGGTGGTGCAATGGATAGCCGATAGCGCTTCCACACAGTTGTCCACCAGCCAGTCATCCACACAGTCTCACTCTGACCCTCCTTCCTCCACACCTGGCCAACAGAGTCATCCCACCATTGACCCCTCCCAGGAGCTCTTTTCGGGTCCTTTTTCAGATGTGCCGGAAGAATCCCAGGAGCTAGCAGAGGAATTTGTTTGTAGTGATGCCCAACCACTTGAGTATTCGCCATCTCCTGCTGATGTGGACCCTGAACCAGCATCTGTTATCATGAGCGATGATGATGATGAGACGCAGTTGCCATCAAGGGAGGCTGTTGGAATGTCCAGTGGGCAGGAGGAGGAGCAGAGTGAGGAAGTGGAAGAGGAGGTGGTGGATGACGAAATGACCGACCCCACTTGGCCAGGGGTGATGTCCAGCGGGGAAAGCAGTGGAGAGGTGGTGGTCTGCGCAGCACCGAAAAAGGCAGCAAGAGGCAGAGGGATGTCCAGAGGCAGAGGGATGTCCAGAGGCAGAGGGATGTCCACAGGCAGAGGGATGTCCACAGGCAGAGGGATGTCCACAGGCAGAGGACAGTCCAGACAGAGAAGTGAGGCCACAGCCAGCAGGGCCGAAGCTGTTCCCGGCAGCGGGCAGTCGCGCGAAGCTCCCCCATCGAGGCCTCGTACTTCTGTGGTGTGGAGATTTTTTAATGTTTGTGCGGATGACAAACTGAGCGCGGTTTGCACACTCTGCCACTCAAAACTGAGTAGGGGCTCTGAGAAGAGCAATCTGACCACCTCAGGCATGCGGCGTCACTTGGAAGTCAAGCACTGGGCTGAGTGGGAGAGAGCAAACGCAATACAACCTGCGCCCGGTCTTGCTGCCACTGCCTCTTCCCCTTTGTTGTGTGCTGCCACTGCGGTCCAGACCTCCAGCCAGGACACCTCCACATCTGCCTCTGCCTCGGCTACTTTGGGGCCTTCTCCTTCAGCCTCCCCTTCCCCCGCCTCTTCGCCTGCACCTTCACACTCCTCGTCCCAACAACTGTCCATCTCGCAGGCGTTCGACCGCAGGCGGAAGTACGCCTCGAGTCACCCCCAAGCCCAAGCCTTAAACTGCCACATCTCCAAACTGCTGGCCCTGGAGATGTTGCCGTTTAGGCTTGTGGAGACGCAGGCCTTCCGCGACCTGATGGCGGCTGCCGCACCTCGCTATTCCGTCCCCAGCCGCCACTACTTTTCCCGGAGTGCCGTCCCCGCCCTGCACCAGCACGTGTCGCGTAACATCAGGCGGGCCCTGAGGTACGCAGTCAGCGCAAAGGTCCACTTGACCACCGACTCGTGGACAAGCGCTTGCGGCCAGGGACGATACATCTCTTTGACGGCACACTGGGTGAATGTAGTGGAAGCGGGGACGGGGTCGCAAACAGAGACGGCCTACCTACCACCCCCGCCCAAGATTGCCAGCATGGGTTCTGATAAACCCCCCTCCTCCTCCTCCTCCTCCTCTGCCTTAACATCGCCCTCAGCCGCTAGCTGGAAGCGTTGCAGCACTGGCGCGGGGAGACGTCAGCAGGCGGTGCTTAAGCTCATCAGCTTGGGCGACAGGAAGCACAGCGCCCCAGAGGTGAGGGACGCCATATTGCAGCAGACGGAGATGTGGCTGTCGCCGCTGCAGCTAGGACCAGGCATGGTCGTGTGCGATAACGGCCGTAACCTGGTGGCGGCTCTGGAGCTTGCCGAACTCAATCACGTACCATGCCTGGCCCACGTTTTTAATCTGGTAGTCCAAAAATTTCTAAAGACTTACCCCAACCTGGCAGAGCTACTGGTGAAAGTGCGGCGCTTGTGCGCTCACTTTCGGAAGTCAACTGTAGCTGCTGCTAGCTTAAAAAAACTCCAGCAACGCCTCCATTTGCCTGAACATCGGCTGTTGTGCGACCTGCCGACTCGCTGGAATTCCACCTATTCCATGTTGGCCAGGGTGTGTGAGCAGCAGAGAGCATTGATGGAGTACCAGATTATGAATCCACGCGTGCCTCCAACTCAGCTCCCTCAGTTTGCCAACCACGAGTGGCCATGGATGGCAGACATATGCGATGTACTGCGTATCTTTGAGGAGTCCACCAAGAAGGTCAGCAGCGAGGACGCTATAGTGAGCGTAACCATCCCGCTCCTATGCGTCCTTAAAGAATCACTCATCGCAATAAGGGAGAACGCATTGCACGCAGAGGAGACGGGGGTAGGAGGAGACGCAACGGAGCTACACAGTCAGACCACACTTTTGTCTGCTTCACGGTGGCAGTTGCAGGAGGAGGAGGATGAGGAGGAGGAGGACGACGTGGAGGTGGCTGTGGAAGAGGAGGAGGATGCTGGCGGCGAGGGTAGCAGTCAGGCTGTGTGCGTCCCATTGGTTCAGCGCGGATGGGGCGGAGAGGAGGCGGAAGAGGAAGAGGAGGAAATGGCAAGTGATCCTTCTGGTGGGGGCAGTGAGGTCATGCCTATTCAGAGTCTGGCACACATGGCTGACTTCATGCTGGGCTGCTTTTCCCGGGACACACGTGTTGTCCGGATAGTGGAGAACAAACTGTACTGGGTCTTCGCAATCCTGGACCCCCGGTATAAAGATAACGTCTCCTCTTTTATTCCGGTAGAGGAGAGGACGAATCGATTGCTGGAATACCAGAGGGAACTCGTGCAGAACATGATGGAGATTTTCCCACCCACCATCGCTGGCGGCAGAGAGGAGAGGGTCTCCCAGAGTCCCTCAACATCGATCAGGCCCACAGCCACCAGGGGAACACTCTCCAAGGTGTGGGACACGTTCATGGCACCCCCTCGTGCAACTTCCATCACTGCGGGGCCCGCTATCAGCAGGAGGGACAAGTATCGGCGGATGTTGCGGGAGTACCTGGCAGACCGTACCCCTGTCCTCCCCGATCCCTCGGCGTCCTACACTTACTGGGTCTCCAAGTTGGACACGTGGCTGGAACTGTCCCTGTACGCCTTGGAGGTGCTTGCCTGCCCTGCCGCCAGCGTGCTATCAGAAAGGGTGTTCAGCGCAGCCGGGGGCATTATAACCGATAAGCGCAGCCGCCTGTCAACCGACAGTGCCGACAGGCTGACGCTAATCAAAATGAACAGCAAGTGGATTGACCCGGACTTTGCTTCTCCAACAGTGGAAAGCAGCCAAAAGTGAAGTGCCATCTGTATGAAGTGCCATTTCCTCCTCCACCTCCTCCTCCTTAACCGCCGTAGAATTGCTCCGTAAATAAAAAAATTATATATTTATGGCTCACCTCTTGGGCCTCCACAAAATTTTTAAGAGGTCTCACCTCTTGGGCCGCCACATAATTTTTAAGAGGTCTCACCTCTTGGGCCTCCACATAATTTTTAAGAGGTCTCACCTCTTGGCCGCCACATAATTTTTAAGAGGTCTCACCTCTTGGGCCTCCACATAATTTTAAGAGGTCTCACCTCTTGGGCCTCCACATAATTTTTAAGAGGTCTCACCTCTTGGGCCGCCACATAATTTTAAGAGGTCTCACCTCTTGGCCTCCACATAATTTTTAAGAGTGTCTCACCTCTTGGGCCTCCACATAATTTTTAAGAGGTCTCACCTCTTGGGCCGCCACATAATTTTTAAGAGGGTCTCACCTCTTGGGCCTCCACATAATTTTAAGAGTCTCACCTCTTGGGCCGCCACATAATTTTTAAGAGGTCTCACCTCTTGGGCCTCCACATAATTTTAAGAGGTCTCACCTCTGGCCTCCACATAATTTTAAGAGGTCTCCACCTCTTGGGCCGCCACATAATTTTTTAAGAGGTCTCACCTCTTGGGCCTCCACATAATTTTTAAGAGGTCTCACCTCTTGGGCCTCCACATATAAATTTTTTAAGAGGTCTCACCTCTTGGGCCTCCACATAATTTTTTTAAGAGGTCTCACCTCTTGGGCCTCATAATTTTTAAGAGGTCTCACCTCTTGGGCTCCACATATTTTTAAGAGTCTCACCTCTTGGGCCTCAACATAATTTTAAGAGGTCTCACCTCTTGGGCCGCACATAATTTTTTAAGAGGTCTCACCTCATAATTTTTGGGCACTGGCCTACCACATAATTTTTAAGAGGTCTAATTTGGCCTCCACATAATTTTTAGAGGTCTCACCTCTTGGGCCTCCAAATAATTTTTTAAGGGTCTCATAATTTTTAAGATCCAATAATTTTATCGAGGTCTCACTCTTGGGTCTCAATAATTTTTAAGAGGTCTCACCTCCTCACTTTTTTAAGAGGTCTCAGGTTAACCTTTCATAATTTTTAGAGGTCACCTCTTGGGCCTCCACATAATTTTTGAGGTCTCACCTCTTGGGCTCCACATAATTTTTTCGAGGGCTCACTCTTGGGCTCCATATATTTTTCGAGGGCTCACCTCATGCTAACTTTGCGCACTCATTAAAATATTTTCACAACAAGGACCTAAGAGCCCTCGATGGGAGAGCTTTGTGTGGGGGCCTGTTATAGGGAAGAGATGCGGCCCTGCGGGCTCTAGCCTGCCTTCTCCATGAGCCTCTGGCCAGCCCACGGCCTCTTCCTGCCTTTTGCGGTCCTACGCATCCCTCAACATCCCCACTGCTTTACCTGCTAGACATGACACTGGGCCAGGTCGGGTCACTGACATCTCAAGCGCCAACAATTTGGGCATTTTAAGGCTTCTGCATGTGTTTGAGTTGTTTTTACATTTTAAAGAAGACATGTCTGACCACATCTCACACACACACACAATGACAATTAGGGGTGGGGTCTATTTGCTTTCCCCTTTGCCTATGCCATCTGTGGTTGTCATAGGCAACGTGATTTTAAGGGGTGCAGAATTTTATCTTCTTTTTTGTCTAGTTTGGCTTGGGGTCCATGGCAATGTAGAGGAAAGAAGGTTTCCTTGTATGGTCTCACTTTACAGAGAGGTTACATTGTCTTTGGAGTGTATTGTTGAGAGGCTGTGATAGTGGCGTAATAGTGCGACTTGGGCGCGTTATATGCACCCAGACATGCTTCCCCTGCTGTCCCAGTTGCATTCCAGCAGTGTTGGCATCCTTTTCTGAGGTTTCAGGGTGGACTTGGTGACCTCCAAGTGGTCGAATTGAGATTTCCAAGTGGCGAGCATTTTTTTCCCATAGACTTTAATGGGATTCGAATTTCGCGGTCTATTCGAATCGAATTTCGAACTTTCGAATATTTCACTACTCGCTCATCTCTAGTAAACAGCAAACTAAGCTGCAGAAACCAGTGTCAGACAGCTGCTGTCAAGGCCAATAAGATAATGGGTTGCATCAAAAGGGGCATAGATGCCTGTGATGAGAACATAGTCCAGCCACTTTACAAATCACTAGTCAGACCACACATGGAGTACTGTGTACAGTTCTGGGCTCATGTGAACAAGGCAGACATAGCAGAGCTGGAGAGGGTTCAGAGGAGGGCAACTAAAGTAATAACTGGAATGGGTGGACTACAGTACCCAGAAAGATGATCAAAATTAGAGTTATTTACTTTAGAAAAAAGACTACTGAGGGGAGATCTAATAACTATGTATAAATACATCAGGGTTCAGTACAGAGATCTCTCCCATGATCTATTTATCCCCAGGACTGTGACTGTGATGAGGGGATATCCTCTGCGGCTGGAGGAAAGAAGGTTTGTACACATCCATAGAAGAGGATTCTTTACAGTAAGAGCAGTAAGACTATGGAACTCTCTGCCTGAGGAGGTGGTGATGGTTAGTTCACTAAAAGAGTTCAAGAGGGGCCTGGATGTATTTCTGGAGGGTAATTATATTACAGGCTATAGTTACTAGAGAGTGGTCGTTGATCCAGGGAGTTATTCTGATTGCCTGATTGGAGTCGGGAAGGAATTTTTCCCCTAAAGTGGGGAAAATTGGCTTCTACCACACAGAGGTTTTTTTGCCTTCCTTTGGATCAACTTGTAGGATAACAGGCCGAACTGGATGGACAGATGTCTTTTTTCGGCCTTATAAACTATGTTACTATATATGGAGTGTGATTTACCCAGGAATACGATTAGGATATATAGAACACCCAGAAGAGGACGGATTAGGAGCCCCTGAGGAAGCGAAAGCGAAACCTAGGTCCTGTGATACACGAGGGAGAAGTACGCTGATTTTATGATGTGCCTGTGATGTTTTACTTTTTGTAAGTACATTAAAAAGAAAAGTGTGTCTCTGTGTCTGTGGTACTTCACCATTGGTGCTTCCGTTTTGACCGAAAATAGGGGTCTGAATTGGAGAAGAAAAACCTGCGTGAAAACCGTGTGTGGTTATTTTGACTGATTTTGATTTGGCGCAAGGGTGAACTTGATTGCCTCTGAAGAGAAAGAGCAGTGTGGCCTTTGTTTTTATACTCACGGTTTATGGTGTGAAATGGACCCACTTCATCTAAGGACCTGCAGTGCTCGACATTGCAGTATTGTGGGGATTATATTTTGATTATCTATTTCGGGATTAATCAAATTTTTCCTAAAAATTCAGATCGAATTCCACTTTGTCAACCTCAATTCTCTCATCTCTAGTGGAGAGACCAAATTTTTTATCAAAATAAAAACTAATAATACGGTGATTTTTTTAACACAAAACTTTTTAACATTGTTTTATTATGTTTATTTTTCCCACAGATGGACATGAGCAAGCAACTATTTTATTACATACCTAATACCAAAGTCAGATTAAGCTCTGCCATATAAGTTTGCAGCATGTCAAACTACATCTCTCAATCTGATTATGCTAGTGACTAGAGTCAAAAAATATTTTGATATTCAGTGACTCACAAATATGGTCTTCTCATTGTCCTTCCGTGTCTTCTCTTTTGCTAAAAATATACCTCATAACTGAAAATAGCAGTAATACATAAAGTGATACTGTATAAAAAAAATACCCCATACAGTGTCCCTGACTTAAAAGTGCATTGCACTGTCCCACTGAATAAAAATATACACTATACAGTGTCCCTGAATACAAATATGAACCATACTACTGTATATCAGTAGTAATATGTCAGAGCAACTGGTTTCACTAGTCATCCAAATGGCTTTCTCAACCTTCATAGACATGAACCATATTGTGCCCTGGATTTAAAAAAAAATGTCCCACAATGTGCTCAATGAACATTTTCCACACTGTCATCCTGAATAAAATATGAGCCACACTCTAGCACCTGATTTAAAACAGCATGTGAATATATATGCCTCATGTTCCCACTCAATCATTCAGCCTCTGCCATACAGGAAAGGTTTAGTCTATTTAGACAAGGCTTCTGCGGAATGACGTCAGTGACATAAAGATGTCATTGCACCTCATTTACAGAGAAGGCACTCTGCAGCACCAATATCTTAAATTGTATCTGCATATTAAGGTGGTTTTCTGGCTACACACACAAAAAAATCACAACAGTGTAGTACCCCAGATGGGGCACTATCCTAAAATCAAGCTACTGTTTTTAATGGTTAGCAATTAATTTAATCTGTTTATCTAATTGCAGGTCCTCTTATACTGTCCCTTAATAATATCGTTATGGAACTGTTATTACTTGTAGTGTCCCTGATTGTCCAGAAGGTGCATCTGGCATAGAGTATCTTTACATAGAATGGAACTTACCATTACATTCTCCCCTTTTTGTGCAGAAGTGGGCTAGTCCCGCTTCTTACCAAGGGAGGGTTGATGGAAGCTATATTTGGAGTTGACAATAAAGTTGAGATGGAGTGGAGTTGAGAATTGGAGCGAGAGAGCGAAGCAGCATGGTGCAGTAAGGGAGCATTTTCCCCTCAAGGAATTTTAGGAAAATAGCTCAGAGGACAGCACACTCCATATATAAAAGGATTTGGTATATCTGAGAGGCAAAAGAGTTCCAAAGACACCCTAGTCAAAAAAACAGGTCACAGGATACCTCACTCTCATAAGAAACAGTAACTGAAGCTAATATGGACCAGGCTGAAGACAAAAAATAGCACAGCAGGAGAGAGATAAAGCAAAGTCTGAACTCTACTTATTCCACCAACTACAACTCCTTTGTTGCTACGGAGCCTAAACCCAGGGAACAACATTATCCAGGTAGGAGCTCCGTGACACAAACTATTAGGGCTGCATCACTACTCAGCATTCCTGAACACTGCATTATCTAAGTCAGAAGATAAAGTTCTGAGTGCTTTTTGACGTCCCGTGTTTACATCCCGGTAAAAGACTCACGAGGAAGGTCTGTAGTATCAGGTCTCTACCTTATCTTCCCCTCCTGTTCAGGACCCTCATCTACTAGCCTGAGTGGAGATCAGCAGTTTCACTTACTCTTTTGGACTCAATGTGTCCAAGCATTAAAAAGATAGCCCATGTGATTTCAATTCAACTGTGGTGTTGATACAGGGAAATAGAACATGTGTACAACTAATCTTGTGACCACCTTATATTTGGCAGACCTTTTTAACTAAAAGGGATTGTCACAAGAGAACAAATACTAATCTGTGGTCAAGACGGATTTTGTAAAGCTAAAAAGAGTAAAATGCTGAAACTTTATCACATAAAAAACTGGTTTTGCTTGCAAATGACACTTGTAGGTACAGATAGATAGATACAAGATAATTAGATAGATAGATAGATAGATAGATAGATAGATAGATAGATAGATAGATAGATAGATTTAATAATGATAAATATAATGCAAAGTAAATAGAATTTCTTCTCGCAAACATTTTTGTGATCTCTGTATCTGTATGACGAGCAGCTTAGAACGGGAGTTTATAGTTTCTACCTTTCTTGGCCAAATTTATTTTAATAAATATTCATTCTCAGTTTCCATGGTAACTGTTCTAATCTTGAAAACCTGAGCAACAGTACTTCTGTTAAATTACTATGTTGTGAGAGTTCAGAAAGAATAAACTTTTATTTGTGCTTAAATCATTTCATTTCTTTGAACCGCAGATATTTGTTAGGGTTTGAATAATTCCTCATGATCAATATTAAAGCTGAACAGATGTTTACTTACCGCAAACTTCAAATTGCAGCAAAAAATATAATGATAAATAATTCAAAAACAATTTAACTGTTTCTATATAAACAGCATGCTCTTTGGCCTGGTGTAAAAAAACTAATTATTCAGCTTTGTTTGTGATTACTCTAAAGGGGCACGGTGACATCACACTCTACAATACAATGTATTACTGCAGAATTTCAGTAATTGTTAAAGGGAAACTCTCAATAGATATTAAATAGGTTGTACAGTTAATATTTATAAGCTATCCTCAGGGACCGACTCCCAGTACCCCCACCAATCAGCTGTTTGGAGGGGTTACGGCATTCGTTCAAAGGCATTCTCTTCAATACCTATTTACATGCCATCTACATTGCAGTGGTGGTACAGTGTAATTACAACTTCTTCTGCTACTTACTTGAATTGGACAAACACTACAATGTACCACCACTAACACGGCAGGCAGGTAAACACTGAAGAAAAAACAGCTCTTGCATTAGCTCTGTAAGTCCTTCAAACAGTTTATTGACAAGAGTGCCAAGAGTCAAACATGCACCAATCTGAAATTCATGATCTATCCTGAGGTCAATAATTTCATGAAACCAGAATACTCCTTTAAAGAGTTTTAGACTGTAACGGTTAGCATTACCAAGATGCATAAGCTATGAAAAGCGGTTTTTTTTTTTAGTTTTTAGTTTTTACATATCTCTATATTAAAAAAATTTAGATAGATAGATATACAGTTATCTCACTGGCCACTAGGCCTAAACTAAGGTAATGCACCATGGGATGTAGACACACTGGGCAGGAGCTGACCCTATTGACTTCTATGGCAGATTTTTCTAGGCATGTTTTGTGACCTGTGAAGAGGTCAGGAGTGAGTAGATAAGCTGTGACTTCATCTATGGTGAATGGTAGATCCTGTGTTATCTTTATAGATGTGTTACTTGTCATTGTAGTTCTGCCTGCTGCGATAATGAGAATAGCTACTAGAAAATTACCTCAATAGAACAGGAAATCATCACCTATTATTAGGCCTAGTGGTCAGTGTGAAAATTGCAGGATTATATCAATTTTTATTATATATAGATAATGACATGGACATATTAAAAAACAAACACAAAAAACCTCACCAACATTTCTAACAAAAAAAAAAAAGTTTAACATTAAAACACAGTTTAAACTATAGGTCATTTTCTAATGACAAATTCCCTTTAAAAGACAATTTGATGCATTCTACATCCCTACCTGGTGACTTATTGCTCTTTGCTCTTAATCACAAACATTTTTCTAACAATTTCTGTTCTTCCCAGTTATTGAAGCCTTTGTGAAATGTCATGAACTGCTCTCACTAACTTTCGAAAAAAGAAAAATGCAGAGAAAATTTATGCCACAAGATTAATTGTTTTTTCCGCCAGAAACACATTAATGTTACAGAAGCAATTAAAAGTGACATTTTTTAAGCCAGAGCAATGCAAACAAAGCAGCATGTGGAAAATGCACTGAAATGCTGCAGGCAACTTGGGCTTTCTGTAATATAGATTTTTTTTTTAAAATGGAGAATAGAATTTAATTTGCTACATTTCATACAATCTATAATTAGTTAACTGAGTAATAATATATTGGATTTACTAGAATATGATTTTCTTCACCTTTTTTATGAGATGTGTTAATTTTTCGCTGAGTAAATCTCTAAAAAGGAAAATCTGAGCAGGCTGCTTGTTATTTATTGACCTCTTCTGACGCCTAGGACTGGAATAATAACCTGATACCGTATGTGAATCATCAAACAAATCGTTTAAAGATCAGAGACATTTGCTGTAATGTGGTCGTTGTCTTCTTTCAGTCATATTTGTAATAAAATAATGTTTGCATGATAAATCAATGAATCATGATAAATAAAAGGTTTATCAGATCAGAGCAAATCATCTTGATAAACAGATTATAACAGTTTATATTTTATTGTAAACTGAGTAAAGTTATTGGGCTGTCAGTGGCCCTCTGCTCACCTTATTAATTAAGTAGTAATTCTGGGGCAATCATTATTTTTTGACATATCATATTCACATTGGACCATGTATCTATGGAAAATTGATAACTGGTTTGCTCAAAATTGTCAACACCCTCCAGAAAAAAATTGAGGATTGAAGAAAAATAAGCACAAAACTATTACAGATAAAATAGGTCATTTTATACTGTATAACAGTAAGAAGAATATACTGGAAGCTGGGCAATAACACTGTACTATGTATCCTTATTGAATCCTTGTGCAGAGCACACAGTAGAGACATTTGGCCATCTGTCTTCCATTAAGCAGGTGACAATTTTATTTTACTATTTCCTGTCTACTACTTAGGCAAATTCTACAGCTCAGTCCCATTCAAGTGAATGGGCCTGCGCTGCAAAACGAAGCACAGCCACTATGTAATGGACAGTGCCGGACTAGGGTGCCTAGGACCCACCAGTAAAATTTATTTTGGGGGCCCACAGTATGAATACATTCAAATATTAAAATACTCAAATCACAATCCAATTTCAACATGCACCTGGATAAAGGGTGCTAGAATTCAACCCACGCTAATTAATCTGTATAATAAATATAGGGTGTGCGTTTATAAACGTAACATTTACTAGATATCTTTAAAAATTTTGCCCACAATAGTACAATAATAATAATATAGTGCTCACATGAACCAGTGCAATATAAGGGAATGCAACCTTACCACTTTGCATGGACACGTATATACAAGTATAGAAAAGAAACAAGGGTCTGACCTAGGGGTACCGGGTCTCTAACCACTGAGTAGCTCTGTGCACATATTAGCTACATACAAATGGAATATAGCACTCCATGGTCAGCCATACCATTTTCCTAGACTGTCCCTCTCTCTGTCCCTGAAAAAGACAGATGACTGCCCGATAATTCGTCAGAGATAGAGGTTTAGGGATCCCTCGTACTAGAGAAAAGGAAAAGAAAGAAGTTCCAACGCGTTTCCTTCATTCATCAGGGGACAGATATTCACAAGTGGTTGTAGCAGGGCCAGCGCTGGTTCTCCGTCTGGATTCCCCACATGGGTCCGGATGAGCCCCAGTGTTTGGCTCTAATCCGGCAGTGAAGGTGAGACATGTAACATCCACACTGGTCAGTACACCAGGTGGATTTAAATGCACTCTCCTTACTAACAATTTACCCTCCCCCATAGTAGGAGTGGTGGGTTAAGGCCTGCCTCCAGATTCTACATACCTTGATGGGCGCGCACTTGCTTCTAAGCTGGAGCGGGTTCAAACTCCATCATGTATCACCCGGGTCTCGCCGCATTGCGCGCGCCCAGCGTACGCCCCCTGACATCGGGGGCAGAGCATGCGCGCACATCGATGCCGCACCAATTACCCGTGGGCAGCGCTCATCAGCGCTCAATCCAGGGCAAGCCTGGGAGATGCGGGGGGTGCCGATGACGTATGGGCACCATCATCTAGGCCTGTCCCCGCCCCCCCTTTGGCAACTAAACATTCTTAACCCTGTAGGGGCTTATTCACAAAGAGGTCCATAGTAAAGGACAAAATTCACAAAATTTACGATATTATAGTATAATGCCCCCTCCACACGAGCGGGAGACCCGCACCCCCCAGCAAGGCATCCACAGGGCCGGAACCGGCACCGACAGGGACCGCACAGCATTATATGCGATCCCAGCCAGCGCCGGAGCTCAGCCCTGCAGACGCGCCGCGGGAGACACGCGAGTCCCCCGCCCGCGCGAAAAGGGGCACCAGGCAAAGAAATGAGAGAATACTCTAGAGAGGGGCAATGCAACATATCAATAAAAAGCATAAAATACTAATATACATATACAAATCACTGTACAGCTGACCTTTATATATGTGTACAAATCACTATATGGCTAACACAGCCTAGATATCCACACGCTAAATCATAGTGCAACATACATATATATATATATATATATATATATATATATATTATATCATAGCGGAAGGGAGATTCATCTCCCTAGATGAAACACCCATATGACAGTTGTTCGTTGAGACCAATAGGAGACCATATGTTGCGCCAAAGGAGTGTCTCTCTGGTGTCTAATATCACCCAGGTGTTCACCCACACGCCTGCGCAGCTCTCTTGCGGTTTTCCCTACATATTCTAAATTACAATCGCAGGTGGCTCTGTAGATCACTCCCTTGGATCGGCAGTTAATGAAATTTTTAACCATATAGGTCTTTCCTGTATTTTTGCCCATAAATGTGCGACCACACTCAACATGAGGGCACGCTACACAGCCCCTACAGCGAAAACAACCCACAGTTCTCTGTGGCCACCATTGTGGTGTCACCTTTTCTTCGCTGTAGTGGCTGTGAACCAATCGGTCCCTAAGGCTCCTCCCTTTGCGAAAAGTGATCTGAGGTGAATTCGAGATCACTTTCTTGATGTCTGGGTCTAGTTGTAGGATACCCCAATGTTTTTTAATTATCTGGCGCACCTCTGTTGTTGCCTCATCAAAGGTCACAATTAATCGTATGGTAGACTCTTTTTTCTGTAAATTCTTAGGATATAAGAGATGGTTGCGTTCAGCCCTCATTGCTCTCTGATAGGCCCTTCTCAGAACCATATCAGGATATCCTCTTTCTAGAAATCATGATCTAAGATCCCCGGCTTGTTCCTTAAATTTCACAGGTGAGGAGCAATTTCTCCTCAAGCGTAGGTACTGACCTACAGGAATGCCCTCTTTCAGGGGGCGTGGGTGATGGCTTTCCCACCTAAGAAGGGAATTTGTGGATGTTGGTTTGCGAAACACTTTTGTAACCATCTCTCCATTCATGCCTCTACCTATTAGAATATCCAAAAAAGGTAATGTATATGTTTATTAGTATTTTATGCTTTTTATTGATATGTTGCATTGCCCCTCTCTAGAGTATTCTCTCATTTCTTTGCCTGGTGCCCCTTTTCGCGCCGGCGGGGACTCGCGTGTCTCCCGCGGCGCGTCTGCAGGGCTGAGCTCCGGCGCTGGCTGGGATCGCATATAATGCTGTGCGGTCCCTGTGGGTGCCGGTTCCAGCCCTGTGGATGCGTTGCGGGGGGGTGCGGGTCTCCCGCTCGTGTGGAGGGGGCATTATACTATAATATCGTAAATTTTGTGAATTTTGTCCTTTACTATGGACCTCTTTGTGAATAAGCCCCTTTTTTTGAATAAGCTCCCCCTTTTTTTTTTTTTAAACCATTAGTTCTTGTGGACATTAAATTGGTGGATTAATGGCAACTACAGGGTTAAGAATGTTTAGTTGCCAAAGGGGGGGCGGGGACAGGCCTAGATGACGGTGCCCATACGTCATCGGCACCCCCCGCATCTCCCAGGCTTGCCCTGGATTGAGCGCTGATGAGCGCTGCCCACGGGTAATTGGTGCGGCATCGATGTGCGCGCATGCTCTGCCCCCGATGTCAGGGGGGCGTACGCTGGGCGCGTGCGATGCGGCGAGACCCGGGTGATACATGATGGAGTTTGAACGCGCTCCAGCTTAGAAGCAAGTGCGTGCCCATCAAGGTATGTAGAATCTGGAGGCAGGCCTTAACCCACCACTCCTACTATGGGGGAGGGTAAATTGTTAGTAAGGAGAGTGCATTTAAATCCACCTGGTGTACTGACCAGTGTGGATGTTACATGTCTCACCTTCACTGCCGGATTAGAGCCAAACACTGGGGCTCATCCGGACCCATGTGGGGAATCCAGACGGAGAACCAGCGCTGGCCCTGCTACAACCACTTGTGAATATCTGTCCCCTGATGAATTGGCGTGATTGCCAAGGAAACGCGTTGGAACTTCTTTCTTTTCCTTTTCTCTAGTACGAGGGATCCCTAAACCTCTATCTCTGACGAATTATCGGGCAGTCATCTGTCTTTTTCAGGGACAGAGAGGGGGACAGTCTAGGAAAATGGTATGGCTGACCATGGAGTGCTATATTCCATTTGTATGTAGCTAATATGTGCACAGGGCTACTCAGTGGTTAGAGACCCGGTACCCCTAGGTCAGACCCTTGTTTCTTTTCTATACTTGTATATACGTGTCCATGCAAAGTGGTAAGGTTGCATTCCCTTATATTGCACTGGTTCATGTGAGCACTATATTATTATTATTGTACTATTGTGGGCAAAATTTTTAAAGATATATAGTAAATTTTACGTTTTAAACGCACACCCTATATTTATTATATACATTCAAATATTAGCAAAATGCTACCAGATTATTGAACATGGGGATCCCTGCAGAAACTTTGAGAAGGTGGGTCCTGGGGAAAAGAGAATACTGGCTAGCTTTACTCTGTACCTCATCTCTGATTATGTCTATAATAATAAACTGGGGAGTTTCTATAATAATCTATCAAGTTTTTTATATGAACATAGGTTTGTTGAGGTGCTGAACATTGTATGTAGTGCAGTACGTTTACTGTGTTATGTGCCACTTATGCAGATGGTGGGAGACTAGGGGTCTACCATGCTCAGGGGCCCACTGGGGATTCACCTGTACCAGGGACAGGCTGGGCCGGGGGGCAGGGGGGCATGTGCCGCCCGGCTTACAGGACACAAGTCCATTCAAGAATTTCAAGACTAAGTACAGGGTTGCATGTGCAGCGCAACTATAGGACTAAGCACGCAGCACACCAGCACCGGCCAGCTGGTGAGCTCTCCGATTGGCTGCTGCGCCACTGCTACAACACACCCACACACTTACTGTGGCCGGCCGTCTAGGGAAGGATCCGGACGGGATGCTCATGCTGCTTGCTGTTGCAGCAAGGATGCCCGCACCGTTAGCTCTGTCCTGTCCGCACTGTTAGCTCCGCCCCCATACACACAGTTAGCTCCGCCCACCAGATGTTGAATTAGTCGAGCAGATGGAGACTGGCTGCAGGGTAAGAGTCACAAAGTGAGAGCAGCAACTAAGCAAACCGTGGCAGTAAGTTAAGGGGGAGTTGGACAACGTAAAATAAGAAGTTATTCATTGGAGAGATATAATAATAATAATAATGTACTCTTTGCAGCTAGCAGGTGAGGTGCTGGTGAAGCACATGGCAGCAACAGAAGGCTGCACAATACTTCATTTAGCACAACATATGTATAATAATGATGGTAGCATTTTGGAAGGCTTTATGAAAAAAATACAGTGCCATATAATTAAAGGGGTTGTATCATCTCAGATAGTGGGGGCATATCGCTATGATATGCTCCCATTGTCTGATAGGTGCGCCCCATAGAAATGAATGGAGGGCAGCCATGCATGCACAGTGGGCCCTCCATGACTTTCAAGGCTCCATTCTCAGTATAGGTGTGGGTCCCTACTTTGAGAACGGAGCTTTGAAAGTCATGGAGGGCCCACTGCGCATGCACAGTGAAAAACGGACATGTAAGGAATGTTTTTTTAACGGCCATCACACGTCCGTCCAATGTTAGTCTATGGGGTTATTCACATGGCAGTTTTTTTGACGGCCAGTGAATAACAGACGGCAAAAATTAGAACATGTTCTACCTTGTCCATTTTTTATTGACCAACTGCCCCTATACAATTGAATGGATCTGTTTTTAAATAACCCCATAGACTACAATTGTTCTGAAAAAAGATGTGTGACAGACGTTAAAAAAACATTCCTTACACGTCTGTTTTTCACTGTTGTGTGCATGTAACCTTAGGCTAATCAGTGCAAGCCAGAGGCTTATAAACCCGCAGTGCTCCGAATGGACCACGCTGTAGTATAGACCTGGGCATCTCCTGTATATAATTATATATGTACAGCTGGTATAAGTTATACATCTTCTTGTATATAGTGATATGGAGCATGCTTGTATAACTTTGGCATCTCCTGTATGCAATTATATATTTACAGCTGCTATAAGTTATACATCTTCTTGTATATAGTGATATGGACTATGCTGGTATAACCTGGGTATCTCCTGTATATAATTATATATGTATAGCCGGTATAAGTTATACATCTCCTTGTATATGGTGATATGGACCATGCAGGTATAACCTGGTCATCTCCTGTATATAATAATATATGTACTGCTGGTATAAGTTATACATCTTGTTGTAGTTTTTATACGGCAGGCGGAGAAAATAGGTTTAGGATGAGCCGCTACTAATGGGCCACTGCTGTGTGCTTTCCCCCCAGGCTAAAGTCTGCCAGTCAGCCCATGACCTGTACCCCTGTGGGCCAGTCCAAGCCTGAACAGTCCTATGCCTGGTAAGCTGTGAGGAGACTGCAGCACCCACTGAAGCATTGCAGCCTCTTAAAACAGCTGATCTATAGAGGTGTCGGACATTGGATCCCCACCAATCAGATATTTCTAAACAAAGAGAACTAGAGAACCTAGAGTCTGCACGATCGAGCATTGGAGTCAGTAACCTGTTACCAACAGCTGTTAAGACTTTACTGCAGTGATAGACACTGTTAAGACCCACAGTGGACATTACAGCCACCATTGCAAGAGTATGATTGCCAACCATTGGTTCTTCGGGAAGACACTTGAGACAGATAGAGAGGGAAGAGGTCTATAACTCCCATCCTTGCCTAAATCCATGCATCATTATCTGTGAAGAACTGAACTGTGCACAGCTGGAAGTGTGTTTTTCTATTGTTGGATGTACTACAACTCCTATTTTGCACTTCAGTAAAGAGATACATTTATTCTGCTACATCTGGCCTGGTTACTAGTTGCACCATAGCCAGCCATTGCATTCTACACGTAGTGCCTTGCTGTACACTCAGCATCACAGGCACCCCAACAACCATCAGGCAGGAGCCCCAGCATCAAGGTGTGCCCCAAGGCAAAAATGATGTGCCCTTCTTCCACTTTATGGCTCTGAGGATTGTGAGGAAAGCCACTCTGATTGACTGTAACAGCCACTACTACTCCCATCCTGTGCTCCCACTCCTCCTGGGCCACTTCACATGACATAGGGTTTCGTTATGTCTGATATCTGATGTCAAAGGGTGTAGTTAGTAGAACTGCAAGTTATTGTTGCATTTCCATGGCATTTTCATTCCCTAAGAGCAGAATTCACTTAAATATATTATTAGTCTATCACATGATGTCACGAGTATGTTGTGACATCATCTGTTAAAAATGAGAAACTCTCTATCCAAAGATACACGTGCCATAGATGGGTGTTATATGACTACATATAGAGATTGTAAGGAACATACTGTAGATTATACCTATGATTACATAGTTTTATTACAATACAGTACATTGTTAAAAAAAATAAAATTAGAATTAAAGATTCCCCATTAGGTTTAAAAACAAATGTTAATAAAATCTTAGCAGCTGAAAGTTGGAACATGATGACATCATCATGCTGGCCGGCATGGTGATGTCATATGTCACCGCGCATGAGATGAGGTGAGTATGATTGTTTTTTAACTGCCATTTCAGGGAAAATTGATTTGTTACCACAAAGCATGAGGAAATCTGACTTTTCAGCAAGTCGAATTTTTCCTGAATATTGGATCGAAGTCCACTTCGGATACTTCAATTCGCTCATCATTAATAGAATAACAATATAATGTATTACATAATGAACAATATGCACATAAACAAAGTAGTTTGAAATTGCATGCGTGTGTTAGCCATTACATATTAACAGAATTATACAGGTAACTGTACAAACATGTATTTTCCACCTCTACATGTATTCAATTGTAATGCTTAACATTTCATATCAGGTTCATATCTGCATCATTACAGCAGGAGTTGCAGTAATTGTGCTACCTGAGGAGCATGAATTGATTCTAACGGTAATGCTGCACAGACAGGCTCAGTGACCGTGATAATTAATTATCCTGCGGACAGAAATACACTTTTATAATATCGCAGGAAATGACCTGGTATTGTATAAAATGCGGTTCCATAAGTTTATGATTATAGCACTCCATTAAATTTATATTTAGTAGCTATTTCTTTTGTAGGTAATCATCAAATAAAGAAATCCATAAATTCAAAGGTTGATCCCTTCCTATCCCACATGCTACAGTCCATGTTTTCTTTTCTTTTTTTTTTGTATATGTAATGTTGTAATATTATACAGTATTTGGATTTTAGAACTCAGAAATAGCGTTGAAACCATAATCGAGAGGCATAGTATTAGGGACCCAATGGTAATCTTAGTTTTTGTTTTGTTTTTTGTAGACAGGTGGATGTAATTTTTTTTTTGACCAAAACCTTTTATTGCTCATCTGGGCTGATGAATCCTAGGCTTGGTGGTTATATTAGAGATGGGGACCATAGGTAAATATTAGTGTTGAGTGAATTTCAGGATAAGTTTGATTTGCCACAAAGCTGAATTTGCTTGTGGTTTGTGGTAGCAAATCTTTTTAACCTGAAATAGTGTAAGGCTAGGGCTACACGGCGACAGTTGTCGCGCGTCACCCGTCGCAGCCAGGATGCCTGAGTAGTGGGGATCCCATAGAGATGAATGGGATCGCCGCGGCAGTCGCAAGAAATCCAACCGTGTTGGATTTCTTGCGACTGCCGCGGTGATCCCATTCATCTCTATGGGATCCCCGCTACTCAGGGATCCTGGCTGCGACGGGTGTCGAGCGACAACGGTCGCCGTGTAGCCCTAGCGTAAAAAAACAAAAATAATCACACTTACCTGATCCATTTGATCGCAGTGGCCCATCCAAAGCCATCCTGCTTGAAGATCTCGCACAAAATCCTGTGTGCGGTGACGTATGATGGCGGCAACCAGTCTGTTGCAAGCAAATCGATGAGTTAAGTATGATTTTTTTTTTTTTTTATGTATGATTTTATTTATTTCATTTTATATGAGATGCCATAATCACATACGAATGTGGCATCTGAGGGGTACAATGAAGGAGAGTGGCGCAATCGCCACTTTCTGTCATTGCACCCATTATATACAAACAAATGCATTTTGTGAAATATTTCAAAGTAATTCGTCACAAAGCAAATTTATTTGTAAAATTACATTTCCCATCATGCACGATTGCTTAGCTGTTCTCTGAACTCCCACAGAAGTGAATGGAGCATGCTGGGAGTTGTAGTTTCATAACAGCTGGAGTGCCGAAGATTTCTGATCCCTGCTCTAGACCGACATAGTGGCTTTGGTCACTTATTAAATATCAATTTTATTTTATGTTTACTGTTCCAATTTTTTAAATATAGCTCATAATGTGTCATAGCAGTGGTTTGAAAATGATTTTCTCTGTGGTGGTAAACCTGCTATCCTGGTTACCTACCTTAAAATCTGCAGATTTTAAAAACTGCAGGTTTTCCTTGGACTATGATTATGGCTGTCTATGTCTGGTTGTTTTGGTCTTTCCTGCTCATTGGCACCCCTAATGATTTCTAGTGATATCTAGGACCACTAGAATGCATCATTTTTTTCTGATTTCTGGTATCTGTTTTTTAGATAAAAAGACTATGTTCATAAGATATACTAGTCAATTTTTAAGGGATTGTCTGGGCTACAGATATGGATAACCTTTCCTCAGAATGGGTCATCAATATCAGTTCAGTGGGAGTCCAATACCAGGCACTCCCACCTGTCAGCTGTTTCAGGTAGCCGCCGGTACCAGTAACTATACAGTCATGGCCAAAAGTTTTGAGAATGATACAAATATTAATTTTTACAAAGTCTACTGCTTCAGTTTTTATAATGGCAATTTGCATATACTCCAGAATGTTTTAAAGTGTGATCAGCTTAACAGCAATTACTAGCAAAGTCAATATTTGCCTAGAAAATGAACTTTATCCCCCAAAACACATTTCAACATCATTGCAGCCCTGCCTTAAAAGGACCAGCTAACATCGTTTCAGTGATTGCTCCATTAACACAGGTGTGGGTGTTGATGAGGACAGGGCTGGAGATCAATCTGTCATGATTAAGTAAGAATGACACCACTGGACACTTTAAAAGGAGGCTGGTGCTTGGCATCATTGTTTCTCTTCTGTTAACCATGGTTATCTCTAAAGAAACACGTGCAGTCATCATTACACTGCACAAAAATGGCCTAACAGGGAAGAGTATCGCAGCTAGAAAGATTACACCTCAGTCAACAATCTATCGCATCATCAAGAACTTCAAGGAGAGAGGTTCCATTGTTGCCAAAAAGGCTCCAGGGCGCCCAAGAAAGACCATCAAGCGCCAGGACCGTCTCTTAAAAGTGTTTCAGCTGCGGGATCGGGCTACCAGCAGTGCAGAGC